>VSMD01031259.1:0-35505 GCA_008750895.1 Mirza zaza | reverse complement strand
CGCCGAGCCCGCCGCAGGGGCACAGAACGGGACCCCGAGCCCTAGGCCCGGCCCAGACTCAGACTCAGACTCAGACTCTGATGGGGAGGACGAGGAGGAAGAGGACGGGCAGAGGGCTGAGGCCGACGGCAACCAGAGTCCCTCGGCCCCCTGCCCTGCCCTGGTGCCCCCCACGGACTCCCTGGGCCCTGGGGACAGGAGCCCCCCAGGCAGCCCCTCCTCCCCCACTGAGCAGCGCATTTCTGTGTCCAGCCCAGGCCGGGGCCACAAGGTGTTCGTGGTGACCCGGGTGGAGAGTCCACCCGAGAGGGCAGAGCCCCCGGTGTCCCCCGCCCCTCCCTCCCCACCTGCCTTGCCCTCCCCACCTGCCTCACCCGCCCTGCCATCAGCTGGGGCCAATGGCACCCAGGACCCAGGGTCATCTGAGCCTCAGCCACAGCCGGAGCCGCCCCAGTCGGGGCCACCGCTGCCCAACGGCCTGAAGCCCGAGTTTGCCCTCGCACTGCCCCCAGAGCCGCCCCCAGGCCCCGAGGCCAAGGGGGGCAGCTGCGGCCTGGAACACGGTGAGGGGCTCTGGGGCAGGGTGACGAGGGGGCCTTGGGTGCTGTGTGTGACCCCAGGCAAGCACCTGGCCGTTGGTGGACTTCGGTTTCCCCCTCTTTAAAGTGGTCCTTGAGGGGACAGGGACAAGTGGGCCTCGAGGGGACAGGAACAAGTGGGCTCGGTCCTCAGTCCCCCAGCTTCCCTTGGGTCCTGGGAGCTCTCCACAGGGGTGGGGTGTGCAAGGTTTGTTGCCTTGAGTCTGACGGTCTCATTGGTACCTGGGCCCTCTGCTGGCCTGAGGGGCTGGCTGGGCAGGGCTGGTGGGGACAGGTTGGTGTCTGCCCTCTGACCCCACCCGCCTGACTGGAGGCTGCTCGCCCGTCCTCCCCACACAGAACTGAGCTGCTCCAAGAACGAGAAGGAGCTCGAGGAGCTGCTTCTGGAAGCCAGTCAGGAATCTGGGCAGGAGACACTGTGACACTTTAGGTGAGGTGGGGGCCGGGGGCCCAGGGAGCTGGGGCGGGGGCTGGGAGAGCTCCCTGGCTCTGACAGTCCCTCCCCTGTCTCTTCTCCCCAAGTTCCTTTTTCCCGATTGGTCTTCGATGAGCTGAGGCCAGAGCCATGAGAGTCTGCTCACCCTCACCCCCAGCCTTCCCGAGGCCCAGGACGCCAGGGGGTGGGGCCGCTCTGGGGACCCCCTTGTCCCCCAGCAACACTACAAGGGTGCGGCAGCTACAGGGAGTGGCCCTCCCCACCCTGACTTAAGCACTTCTATTTATGTGTCCTCCGCTGGAAGACTCTGGGCTGGGGTGGACAGAAGGAGGAGGAGGAAGAGGAGGTCTCCAGGGACATCAGGCCACGGGCCCAGGCTCCTGTTCTGGAGGGGCCTGGCCAGCCAGGCCTGCCCCGTTGCGGGCAGGAGTCCTGGGTGGTGGCGGGATGGTCCCCCAGTCGTCCTGGGCACAGGACCGGACAGGAAACGGCGTGGGAGGGGCGGTGAGTGATGGTGGTGGTTGACGTTGGTAGGACAGCCCCAGACAGGGTGCGGGCCGGGGCGGGGGCGGGGGGATGGGAGCAGAGGATCAGAGCTTTCTTTTTCTCAAGTGCAATAAATCTATCAGGGAGCTGGGGCGGGCAGCAGCCAGGGTTCCGGGGACCCTGCTGCCCAGGCCGCTTGAGGCTGCGCCCTGAAAGGCACTACACCCGGGGCGGGCGGGCGGCGCGGGGGCGGGCAGAGGGCTGGGGAGGGGCTGCTCTTGTCGGTGCAACTCTGTTCACACCTTTTCTAATAAACCGGGGCTGGGTTCACCACCTGCCTGCTCTCCGCTTTGTGCTGGTCCTCAGTGCCCCGGTCCCCTGTGTGTGTGTCCACCCTCTGGGGTCTCGCCACCCGATCCCGGGCAGCCCTGCTGACACCCACCCTCGCCCCAAATAACTCCCAGCTTCAGGTGTGGGTTCTCAGGGCACTGGATGTGGCACGCGGGGTCTGAGGTCTTTCCTCTGCCCAGTCACGTGTGGCTCAAGGAGAGCAGATGCCAGCCTGTCCTTGAGCCCGTCTGCGCGGCCGCTCCCTTCCCCAGCGTGTGCCTGGGTGCCACGGGACACAGGTGAGCATCGGAGTTTCTCCACTTAGGATAGGAGAGAACCAGCCGGCGTGGGGCAGGCCCGGGCCACCCACCCACTCCTGTGTAAGTGGCTGATGTAGTTGAAGGTGGCAAGGTCATAGAACCTGCTGGCCAGGAGCCCAGTGTCACTCAGCTGCTGCATAAACCTAGGAGTCATCCTAGCCCCAGATACCTTGGCGCTGTGATCAACACCTTGCTTATTCGCACCAGTTGGTTTGCCCTGTGGTCACTTGCAGCTACAAGTGTTCTCATTGCTCCCTGGGACAACCACAGTTAGGACTGTCCTTGGGGCGAGGGGCTCAGGGAAGTGTAGCCAGCACCAGCTGTAGCACCCTCAAAGTGCGGAGATTGCGGTCCTCCGCCTGCCTGGCTGGGGCCATCCCAGACCCCAGAGATCTTCGTGGGCCTTTGGTCAGTTTCAGCCATTTTCCGTGAGGTTCCACATTGTCTCAGCGGGGACAGCTGTGTCAAGTGTCCCTCTGCCTCCAGCTCAGGTGCGGGTGGAGACATGGGAGCTCAGTTTGTCCGCCCCTCTTGTGGCACCTGTGAGGGGCCGGGGTCCTCCCCACCGCCTGTCCCTTCCCCTTGCTTGCGCTTCATGTAGCCTGTGCGGGGGGAGGAATCGGACCTTTCCAGCGGTTAGGGGTTGCTTTGTGCCTCTCCCCGCCACACAAAAGGCATGTTCGAGTCCGAACCCCCAGTACCTTAGGAGGTGGCCTTATTTGGAAACGGTCTGTACAAAGGTGATCGAGTTAAAGTGGGATCTTTAGCCTGGGCCCTGACCTGGTATGGCTGGCGTCCTTATATAAAGGGGAGCTGGGACACACAGGGAGACCTCTGGAGACACAGGATGGGGTGACGCACCTGTAAGTCATGGAACGCCTGCGAGTGCCAGCGACACCCCAGAAGCTGGGGAGAGGCAAGGAAGGGTCCCCCTTCATTTCGGACTTAAGCCCCGAGCGATGAGACAATGAACTTGTTCGAGCCAGCCGGGCGCCGCGCTGCGTTGGAGGGGCCCCAGGAGAGGAGCACGGCGGCTCCGATGCGCTCCTGGTTGTCTGACTCTCAGGGGTTCTGGATCTGGAGGCAGAGAGGAGCTCCTTCGGCAAGTGTTCGCGTCCCTTCAGCCCCCCAGGCATTGCCCACGCGTGTCGTGTGTCATAGCCTTTGCCAAGGACATGAGGGGTCTCCTTTATTACTTGGCTTGACCCTGTACCAAATCTTAAAAGTTCTCAGTGCCCTAACTAACTCAGGAGACGACGTTTGCTGTCGCACGTGGGTGTTCCTAGTGGCAGGCAGCTGTTCACCAAGTGATTCGTGGACCCAGGCCCCTTCCTGCAGTTTTGTCACCCCCCCATGGGCTCAGGAGCCCCTAAGTCCAGCAGGCCGACGGGGCAGGAGAGCATAGAAGGCAACCCCGCTTCTTACTGCCATGCGGGAAAGGGGCGAGCGCCTCTCATGTTCCTTTTTCTCCGTGAGAGCTAGTCCCTCGGCCTCCCCTACGGGCAAGTTCCGAAAAGCTCCACCGTAGAGAGAGCTGCCCCGGCCACAGTGAGCCACTCTGACACCCTGCTTTGCTTTACACGCTCTCCCCAAACTCTAGCTGTAGATGCACATGGTCAGAGTTGTAGCTCACAGTGACCTTGAACTGGGCTCAAGCCATCCTCTGCCTCGATTTCCTGAAGTGCTGGGATTACAGGCGTGAGTCACCGTGCCCAACCGTGGTCAGTCTTAAAATGGACAAGTTTGACCGCTGCATGGGTACCATGTAATGGGCCACAGCTTCTTGCTGGGTCATCGGGGGTCCTCAGTCCTCCCCACCTCCGGCCAAGTCCGCACATTCGTGTCTGTGTCTTACAGCACCCACTCCTGGTGCCAGGAGTGCACGTGTATTCTCAGCCTGGACTCTAGGTGGTAAGAAACAAACCCACTGGAACTGGCTTCAGGGAAGCGAAAAGGAAGGGAGATAGATGTATGGGCCCCAACAGCACACTTACAGACACTGACAAGTGTCATGAAGCCACATGTCTCTCCCTCTGGTGGCTCCATCCTTGGGCAGCTCTCCCTGGCTGTTAGGCAACCTCTCCCAGCAGGGCCAGGCCTGTGCCCCCAGCTTAGCCACGCCAGGCATGAAAACCAGCACCTGTGCCCATTGACTTGTGTCTACCTGTGACACAATCACTGTGGCCAGGAGAGATGAGTGCTGGGGTCGGCCAGGCCAAGGATGCTGTGCCTGGCCTAGAAGCTAAGGAATGTGAGCCAGTGGCCCCACAGCCCCATGGCCTGAGGGTGGGTGCCTTGGGGACTGTCCCTTTTGCCCTCAGGGCCCTCCCTCAAAAGTCACACCCTTGGCTGGGCCCAGGAGGATTGCTTAAGTAAGCTCAGGAGTTTGAGACCAGCCTGAGCAAGAATGAGACCTCGTCTCTACTAGAAATAGAAAAATTAGCCAGACGTGGTGGCACATGCCTGTAGTCCCACCTACTCTCGAGGCTGAGGCAAGAGGATCACTTGACCCCAGGAGTTTGAGATTGCTGTGAGTGAGGCTGACGCTCTAGCCCAGGCAACAGAGTGAGACTGTCTCCAAAAAAAAAGTCACACCCTTGACCTCTAGTCCCGGGGTATGTTAAGTCCCTGCTGCCCTCCCCCACCCCCAGCCCCACACCAGACCCAGGCACCCCACAGGCCTCCGTGCCTAAATATGGGACCAATGAAGAACTGCACAGAGGAGTGACAGCCCCACCTGAGGTCCCTGTCCCCCTGCTGGACAGGGAAGGCGTGAGCCACCCAGGCAGAGTCCAGCTCAGTCCTGGTAAAACCCCTCCTGGCTCAGACCTTGTGTGTCCCCCAAGTGTCCCCATCTCTGCTCAACTTCCCTGTCTTCAAGGGAATGACCAGGTGGTTTCAGTGTCAGTGACTAACCAGCGGCCCTTGGGTGGTCCTGGAGTGGCCCCCAAAGCAGGAACCCTCTAGACAGTTACTTGTCTGGGGGGGGGCAGTGCTACCCACCCAACCGGCTCAGGTGCCACTGAGGCCTAATTAACCCATCATGGTGAGGGCAGAGCCACCCTGGGACACCGAGCAGCTTGCTGAGGCCACCAGGGACACCACCCTCGGAAATGACACCTCCTGCCCTGTTCACAGAGGGACAGGCCAAGGCGTGGGGACAAAGACCTGGATCCCCTGAGGCCTGGGTGCTCCCCGTTGCCTGAGTCAACTAGGCCATCCGCCCTTCATCTCCGCCCCCGCGGCCTCGCCCACCACCCCCGCAGCCCCACCTGCCTGGATGCCAGCTGAGGCAGCAGGGCTGGCCCCCTGGGGAGAAAGTGGACTGTGGCACAGGGCAGGCCTAGTCCCCCATCCCACTGAGCCGGGAGACCAGGACATAAAGACCAACCCGAGGCTTTAACTCCTTCATTTACTGCACTCATGCCCGAGTCCCTGGCTGGTCTTGTGCCTGGCACACGGGCGCTGGCACGCTGCCCTGGCCTGCAGGCTGCTGCCCTCGCGCCCTCTAGTTCACAGGTTCGTCTGGTGGGGCAGCCCCCGCAGGCCTCATTCGGACCCTGACCCAGTCCAGCCCCCTCCGCCCAGCGTGGGCAGGTGGAGAGGCTGCTGCGCGGTGCTGCATCCTCGCCCCCCGGCCTTGAAGGGCGCTCAGGCCACCGGCCTTGGCTTGCTCCCATGGGCCCGGTCCCGGGATTGGTGGGCTTCGCTGGCGTGTCCTGCAGCATGGCCTGTCGGGGACGCCCTGGAGATGTTGGCTCCGTTGGCGGCGTGGGGGGCGTCGGGGGCAGGCGACTTGGGCGGGCTGGGGGGCTTGAGCGCGCTGACGGCTCGGATGAGGCCCATGCGGCGGCGGATGGAGTGGTCCAGGTTGACCGTGCAGCGCAGCAGGCTCTGCGCCTCGGCCACGGTGAAGGGGAAGTCGGCACCCAGGAAGCGCTCGAAAAGCTCGGGGTCGCCGTCCAGGTCGAGCACGTTCTGCAGCGCCTTGGTCATGGTGTGCAGCTCGCGGCTGTTGTCGCGGAACACGTCCCAGAGGCGCGCGCGGCCCTCGGGCGCGCCCCCCGCCTGCTGCCGGTCCTCCAGGCACTGCAGCGCCCAGCTGAGGCGGCAGGGCCACTGGTTGGCGAGCACCACCCAAGCCACGGCCTGGCGCGGCGTGGGGCCGCCCAGGTCCCCCTGCTGCTGCTGCAGCAGGCGCACGGTGATGGGCACGGTGTTGACGATGCGCCGCATGGACACCACGTTGTCGGGCACGTACTCGTAGAGGCAGTCGCGCTCGTCGTGCAGGCAAAAGAGCGCCTCCTGGATGCTGCGCGCCGCCTCCGCGTCCACGCGGCCCTGCGCGTGCTCGGGCCCCGCCTGCGTCTCCACCGCCAGCAGCTGCGCGCCCTCGCCGCCCACGCCCGCCAGCGGCCGCGGCTTGCCGGTGATCTCGCGGTACAGCAGGTCGTCGCGGCTCTGCACGGCGTCGTGCAGGAACTGCAGCTTGGTGCGGGGGCCCATGATGGGCACGGAGAAGGGCAGCGTGACGGTGCGGTTCAGGAAGTGGTAGCCGTTGTCCGCCGTCCCCTTCATGTTGCCGGCGCTCTCGAGGCACGCGGCCAGGATGCTGGGGTCCACGACCAGGATGAAGATGAAGGGCGCGTGGCTGTCGGACAGCAGCGTGTTGATGGCGTTGAGCACGCCCACCACGCGCTCCGGGTAGCACGTGTCCAGCCCGGTGACCTCGAGCACGACGCGCAGCCGGCGCCGCTGGTAGATCTCCAGGAAGCACAGGAAGTCGGTGAGCAGCTCCACCTCCTTCTTCACCTCGCACATGAAGCCCAGCTGGCTGCCGAACTTCTCGCGCGACACCAGCCGCTCGATCTTCTTGCGCTGGCTCACGAACAGGTGCTTGCCCACGGAGTACACGGCCATGAGCAGCCCCGAGCCCGACAGCGTGGTGGCCGCGCCACCGAACACCTTGAGCAGGCTGCCGCCCGCGCCGCCGTGGCCGTGCTCGCGGCCGCCCAGCGACAGGTACAGCAGGCCCACGCCCAGGGCCAGCGCCGCCAGCAGCAGCACCAGCCCCAGGCACACGCGACGCCGGCAGTGCCACTCGCCCTGGCAGCAGCCCGGCGTGGTGACCGGCTTGTTGCCCACCACGGAGTACACGCTGAAGGGCAGCGCGCCGTAGTGGTGGCGGATGCCCTCGCACAGCGTGGTCACCAGCCCGGCCCACAGCTTGTCGGTGCCCTCGTACTGCCAGGCGCTGAAGCGGACGAAGAGGAACTGCACGTTCTTGCGCTGCAGGTGCGCCTCGGTGATGATCGGCTGCAGGAACACCAGGTACCACAGCAGCCGCGGGACGCTCCAGCCGCCCACCGCCCGCGGCCGCCACTGCACGCGCCGCAGCTCCTCCAGCTCGCGCTGCGCCGCCTCTTGCTGCATCAGCGCTGCGGGAAGGGCGGGCGTGAGCGGCTTAACGGCTGGGCGCCCCCGGGAGACCCTAAGCGCTGGGAGTCCCTGGAGAGACCCAGGGCACTAAGCAGAGGACGGGAGTCTGGCAGCCTGGACTTCAGAAAGTGCGCCCGGCCGGCCCTAAAGAGCTGGGACCGCAAAAGGGTCTAAGGGCAAGGCTGGGGCGAGGGCAAGAATGGACACAGGGAAAGCGAGGACGGGGCAAGGGGCTGGAGGCAGATCCGGAGGTCCCCAGCAGAGTAGGGAAGGCTGGGAAGCTGGCAGGGGGTGGGGTCCTAAGGAATGAATGAGAGACGTTCAGGAAGAGAAGTGCGATTTCCCTGCCTTGCTGCTCTTCCTCCAGGGAGCCCTCCCTGATCCTCAGGCTGGGTCAAGGGCCCTCAGCTCTTCCCACTCTGGGTCATCACTGTCTGAGGACAAGTCTGTCACCCCTGCTGGACTGGGAGCCCCAGGAGGGCAGGGCCCTGGTTGTCTTGATCACTGCCGTGTCCCCTGGGCACTGGGGGAATGTGTGAAAGACGGATCATGAGACGTCGGGGGCAGGGTCTGTCTCTGAGCACAGGCAGTGACTAAGTCACCGAGCCCAGGGCAGGACCTCCTCACGACGTTGCCTCTTTTTTCCTTCTATCCTCTTCTCTTCCCGGGAACCTGTTCGTTCCTCTGTGACAACACAGGGGCAGGCTGTGGACTCGTTTAGCAGGTGCTCAGGAATGAAAGGCTGTCGGGCCTGCACCAGGGCTGGGCACACGGAGGACAGTCACCCCCGGCCCCTCTGGCCACACTTGGGACTGAGGTGTGAGTTCCAGCAGGGGGAGCGAGGTCAAAGCCGCTGCTGACCGGGTGGGTTTAGCTCATGTCTTCAGCGAGCATCTGTCTGTCAGGTGTCTGTGCAGGGCCGGGGCTGCAGGGAAGAGGTGGCCCAGGGGACAGAGGCCAGTGGGGCTTGGCAGGAGCCTGCAGCCTCAGTGAGGACCCTGGGCTCTCTCCCTCGGGTGCTGGGGAGCATGGAAGGCTCTGAGCAGGGAGGAACAGGACCACATGTGTATTTCAGAAAAGTCCCTTGGAGTGGATTTGGTGGTGGGGACTGGAGGGAGGTGAGACTTGGAGGTGGCCAGGAGGCCGGTGGGGCAGGGGCGAGGGGATCTGGGGACGGCTGGATCTGGGACCCTCACACACACACATCCTCACCGGTGATCTTGTCCAGCATCATGTGCAGGCGGCAGCCGAAGGGGGCGTAGAAACCCACAGTCACAGGGACAGGCACGTGGCAGAGCGTCTTCGCTAGGCAGCTGCAGTAGACGTCATCCTCTGTCAGGATGCCTGGAGGTTGGGGGTGGGGAAACTGAGTCAGTGAAGCTGGCCGGGCACTGGCCTCCTCCCGTCTGCCCTCCACAGCCCTCCCTGCACCAGCATCCTCCCCCAGACCCCCGGAACTGACTCAGGCCAAACCCTGCAATGGAGGTTTCTGTGGCCCCCAGCAGCCTCCACTGCCAGGGCCACATCTGTCCCTTTGGAGCCTACAGGAGGATTGACCCCTGGATCCTCCCCGGCCCCAGACCAGGGGCTTGTGGGAAGTTGGCTGTCCTGGCCCTGGATCACCAGGCTGGCTGGGCCACCCCTCTGTGGTCCCCCCAGGAAAATCCCAAGGGCCTTTCTTGGGACACGAGGCCCTCGGGTGCTAGTCACCACTTTCCACCCTCACAGTCCCCGCTCTACTCCGGCCGGCTCTGCTAGCCTGGCACCAGCGTGGGGGGCCCTCTCAGCTTCCTGCCCCCCTCACCTGACCTCCCTCCCTCCCCGCGCCCCTACAAGTCACCAATCGCACCGCAGCGTAGGCTTGGGACAGAGGGACAGAGGCGCACAGACCCAAGCTGCAGTCTCAGCCCCGCCACCTTTCTCTGCAGGACCAGGGAGACCTCTCTGCAAGGCTCTCAAGAGTGGGGTGGCACAGACGCCAGGGCACAAGGGTGCCAAAGGGTCTGGCCAGTGCCGGGCCCTCGGCTAACGCTGTTCTCTCGAGTGGCCACTTAGGGCCCTGGGCGCCATGCGTAAGCACCGCAGCGTCCACTCTAGAGGGCAGATGGCAGGTCCACTTCTTGAACCCGGAATTAGGGTGCCAAAGAAGTAGGATTCACTCCTGGGGGCGCTGGGCCAGCCTCTGGGTGCAGCCCCCTTTTGGAGAGACCCTGTGGGCTACAAGAAACAGGCCACGCCTGGTGGCAGAGCCCAGAAGGCAGGTGGAGGCAGCTGGACAGGTCTGCTGAGGTGACAGGCAAGATCGCTGGGTGACCGCACTTCACCCAGCCTCTATTACCCTGGGCATCATGGCCCTGAGGCTCCAATGACAAGGTCGTGACAGACCTAGAGCTGGCCCCTGTTGAATCCCTGGTGCTCTACCTCTAAACCAGACCTAGAAACCAGCCGCACGTCCCCACCTCTGCCGCACACGACCCTGGTCAGGCTGCCAGCACCTCTCGCCTGGACTCCTGCCTCCTTGCTGTCCCTGGCACTCGCCACCCTACGTCTTTGCCTTTGGTGACCCTGCTGTGCCATCTTTGCCTACATGTCACACAAGGCCTGGCCTGATGACCCTATTTAACCTGCAAACCCTGACACACCCCATCGCCTCTCATTGCTTTATTGTCCCCCAATGTGGCTGTCACCAGGTGGCACACTTTTAAGCTTCCTTATTTATCTTGTGTCCCCACCTGCCCCCACCCCCAGCAGAACTCGAGCTCCATGGAGACGGCTCTCTGCCGGCCTGGCTCCTGCAGCGCCCCCAGAACAGTGCCCGGCACACACGTGGGGGTTCGGTCCTGAGTCACGGAATGAATGAATGAATGAACGAACGAACGAGTGAGGGGGTCACCCCAACACTGAACTGTCCTCTCTGCTCCCCAGGCTGTTCCCTTCCTCTTGTCGCAGCTTCACTCTTGGTCTGTCTCGCCCACACCAGAGCTGGCCAGCAAGCTGGGGCCACCACCCCCTGCCCCCAGCCCCCGTGCCTGCCGGCCCGGGGAGGAGGGCTGGGAAGCGAGAAGCAGAGCCGGGCGCTGGCAGAGGGAGAGGGAGGCCCTGCAGCCCAGCCCGGGGCGGAGGGATGGGGGACAGGCCAGCCCGGAAGCCTTAGACCCCAAAAGGCGCAGAGGAGGCAGCGGCCTGAGCCGGGCGGGCTGAGCGCCTCTCGGGCAGGGAGCGGGGGGCCCAGGCGGGAAGCGGGCGGCGGAGCCGGCAAGGGCTGGGTGAGCACCGGAGCTGTAGGTGAAGGAGCCGCAGGCCGCTGGGGCGGGCAGGGGCCGGGCGTCAGTGGGCTCGCTGGGCTCTAGGAGGGTGCCGGCTGCGGAGGGCAGGGCTGGGCCGCCGCTGGCTGTGACGAGTGCCGTGCCAGGCGAGGTGGCAGGCCTGGTGGGTGGCTGGGGGGCGCTGGCTGGTCCCCTGGGGGCAGCGGTGGTAGCAGGCAGCCCCTTCTGGGCCCTGTGAGTGGCACAGAGCTGCGGCCACTGGGGGCTGGGAGGGGGCAGCTGGGGCTGCCGCCGGTGCTGCAGGCCAGGGGGCTGGGGGCCCTGGTGGCAGCTGCCACGTACCCCCTGGTGGCAGTGGTGGTAAGCCTGCTGCCAGCGTGCCTGGGGGGATGGCCGGCAGGGCCCGTGGACTCGTGGGGCCACTGGGTCACGGCGCCACTGATGACAGCATCCTGGAAGGAAGGAAGTGGGGGCTGGCTGGGTCCCTGACCCCGGGGGGCACCAGCACGAGCCAGGTGGGGCCTGGGCCGGAGCATTCTTGGGAACCCAGAGGCCCCAAGGAAGTCAGCGCACAAGGAGGGCCGTGAGGGGCCCCGGGGTCTGTGCTCTCCCATGGGGCTGGGCAGAGGACGCCGCCTGAGGTCGGTCCCTGGTGGGGTCGCCAGTGCGGGGTCGGGGCGGAGAGGAGCCCACTGGGAGCTGGCCTGGTTGATCCAGGGGAGGCCAGAGTGACAGGTGGTGGCCGTGGTGAGGGGATACACCAGGGACAGGGAAGGAGCCTTGTCCCTGAGCTCGGGCCAGGGTGGCAGGGAGGCTGGGCACCTCCTGACCCCAAGGAGGCTAAATCAGCCCTCATGGGAGGTGACTGCCCCCTCCCCACCCTGAGCACCCGCAGTCACCACCGGATGCTGAGCCCCCACCTTGTCCGGACACACTCGGCGCGGGGTGTCCCTGTCCTCACTCTGCCACACTGCTGCCCCCAGGCTGGGGGACTGCTCCCACCCTGGGGGAAGGGGCAGGCCAGGGGGCCTCCCTACTTCTGTCTCCAGCCCTGGCTCCTATCTGTGGTCCCACCCCGGGCTGGGGTCCCCCAGCCGCAGCCCCACTGTGCGGACGCCGCCGTGGGGAGAGCTGGTGGCTTTTCTCTCTGGGGACAGCGGTCCTTCTGTTCCTCCATCCACCGGGCCCCCTCCCAGGCCTCTCTGCCTGCCATGCCCGCCCCCCCAGAGTGAGCCCTTACCTTTTTGCTGCCCCAGCTCTGGGTCCAAAAAGTAGCAGTCGGTGGGGCTTTGGGCGCCCTTGGCGAAGTGGACGCTGTAGCGCTTGTGCATGGCGGCCGGGCGGCTGGATGGCGGGGACCTGCTCCTGTGGCGGGAGGAAGAAGAGGACAGGCTCAGCAGCCAGCCCCCTCGGGCACCAGCAGCAGAGCCAAGGCTGGGTCCCTGCCCTGCCCCAGGACATCCTAGCTAGGCCTGGTCCCAGATGTTCCTGGGTCGCCTGCCCGGGGGCAGTTTGTCAGGGGACAGTAGGGGATCAGGTGGGGGAGGGTTGGCCAGGTGCTAATTTGGGGTTGGGTGGCTGGTGTGGGGGGGCTCCTGGGAGTTTCCAGGCAGCCGGGACGCTGGGGAGTGCTGAGCAGACGTGGGCCTGGGATCTGGGGAGCCAGAGTGGCAGCTGAGCGACGCTAGGGGGCACTGAGGAGGGGCGCTGTGGGGGTGGGAAGCTGGCGCGGCTCCAAGGGACACAGAACCAGTGAGGTGAACTGGGACGAGGCCAGTAATATGGGGTGATTGAAATTTCAGTGCTGGGTACACCTGGGCGGCTGAATGAGGGGAGTAGGGAGGGCAGTTCTGGGGGAGCAATGAAATCGCAGTGGGCGGGGAGAGGCTCAGCGACATGGGGTTACCGGGTGTAGACAGAGAAGAGCCGGAAGCAGGACGGGAAGGATGCTCTAGGGGGCGGGGATGGGGAGTCCAAGGGCCAGAGGGAATTGGGGTGGTGAGTGTTGGGGGCCCGCCCGCCACCCCCCAGCCCCAGGTCCCCGGTACCTGATGGTGGCCTCGCGGCCCCAGCTCCCTGCCCCGCCAGGCTGCCGCGCCAGCTCCGCCAGACCAGACTGTCAGTGCAGGTCCCAACGGAGGGAGGCCCGGGCTGAGCCACCCGCCCGCCCGACCGGTTTGCCCGCCTGTCCCCGCCCCTTCCCCAGCACGCCCGCCCCGCCTGCTGCTCTCTGCTCTCGAGGACTGAGGGGTGGCGATGGGCCCACAGTGCCACCTGGGGTTCCCGGGACACGGCCACGGGGTCTCTGAGGCTGGCTGCTGGGGCACTTCTGTCGAGGGCCGGGGTGGGGGTGGCGGGGACGCTGGGACAGGGAGAAGAGTTCCGGCTGAGCGAGGAACACAGTCCAGGACTCAGATGCCAGCTCCCCAGGTGTGTTACCTTAGGCAAGTGACTTCACCTCTCTGAGCCCAGCTTCCTCATTGCTGGGTGGCCAGCGTTGGCGTCTGCCTCTCGCAGTCAGGAGGGACCAGAGGGAGTCCACTTAGCTCGGGCCTGGCACTCGGCAAGGCGCCGCTGACCCACTTGCCCAGTGCTGCTCTAGACGAGGACACTGAGGCCAGAGACGTGAAGTCCCTTGCCCCAGGGCACACGGAGGCAGAGCGGGGATTTGCAGGCTGGCAGCGGCGGGTGCCCCAGGCTCGCCGGGGCTCTGCCCCCTGTCCCCTCGCACAGGCTGCTTTAGCGGTGACAGCCGGGTGGGGCTGGGTCAGAGGGGCATGAGGTGCTGTGACACCCTCTCCCCCAGCGCTGGCCCCCTGTGCTGCCGGCACGGTGGGGTCCACAGTCGCTTCCCTGAGAGCAGGGGATGGGGGCGGCGACCACAGAACAGTATCCAGGATGAGGGGACACAGGACAAAAGGACCCACCTGGCCCGCAGGATGCCCCTCTAGGGCTTCTGCCCAGTGACCAGACACTGCCCCCGTGTGGCTGGAGCCATGCCCACTTCCTTCCACCTGGGACAGCTCTGTGTCTCAGGGTCCTTCCATCCTCCCAAAGCTCCCCACCCCCGCCCGCCAGGGCCCTGGGGTGTCTGTGTCTGATCGTGGACCAAGTCCCCAGTGACCCAATCCCGGCTCCCGCGCCGAGTGTGCGGTGCAACTGAGAAACTTCCATTCGCTCGAGGAACATCTGCCCAGGCTCCCGAGCGCCAGGCTCCGCGCTGGGCAGCGCCAGCGCCTGGAGGAGGGGGGAGGGGTCTAGAGGGCCCCAAGAGGAGGTGTGTCCCAAGGTAACAACTAGACCCCTCAGGTAGGTCCAGGGCCGCCCGAGGGGCAAGGAGGCCGGTCAGTGGAGGCCAGGTGGCTGCAGGACACGGCAGGGGGCACAGGGGCAGGGGCAGTGGGCAGGACAGGAGCTCAGCAGCCCAAGGCAGGGCCAGACGGGCTGTGTGGACCAGACTCCACAGAGGCGGAGACGCCCATCTGCTGGAAGTGCTGTCACCAAGGGGACCCGTCCTCATCCCATGCAGGTCTTGCCCCAGCCTCGGTTTACCGCTCTGAAGTGGGGGTACTTACCCACATCAGGCAGTGGTGGCAAAGCACAAGCACAAGTCCAGGTGTGTGACAGGCCCAGATGCTACAAATGCAGATGGGGAGGACAGAGCATGGGGAGGTGGTGGCATAGTGGGGGCAGAAGGGATGGGCAGGACTCATTTGCCAGGCACGGGAAGCATTGTCTGCGGCATGTTGGGGGTGGAGGGAAGAAGGGAGGGTGTCCGTCCCCCCGTCTGTCCTCAGCCCTGGCAGCCCCAGCCCTCCCCTGCCTGTCCTCTGCGTGCCCAGGCTCGGTTCTGTGTGCCCCGCTGGGCAGGGGACAGCCCCAGACTTGTTGATGCAGCAGAGATGCTGAGAGTGCCACCGGGGGCCACCCTCCCCCTGCCAAGTGTGCAGGGAGGGAGATGACAAGTTCCAGGGCTCGTGCCAGGGCTGGGAGTGGAGGGGACCCAGGGAGTCTGAGGGTTGGTGGGGCTGCAGGGGGGACTTCCCTTCCCCGAAGCACCTGTGACAGTCACTCCTGAGACGCCCCCATTTGATTCCACACACAGAACCTTTATTGTCTCCTGTGACACCCCCCCCCCCGAACCCTTGGTACCCACTTCTTGAGCACGTGTGACTCCAGAGCCTGGTGTCCCCACCCCCAGCCCCAAAGACAGTGGCTCGGGGCCTGGGCCAAGCCGTCTGCTGCCTCCTGGCAGGGGGCGAAGGCCAGGGCAGCTGTGGGGCACAGCTGGCAGGGGCCCAAGGCCCCTCAGGATTTCCGGATCTCCACCTGGAACTTACCTGCGAGAGAAAGGCCGGCTTCAGCGTGCGGCTGGGGCCGTGTGAGAGGCAGAGGGCGCCTGGCCGGCTCCGAGATGTTCATCCCACCCCGCACTGACGGCCTGGGCTGGGCCTCAGTTTCCTCCCAGTTAAAGGGCGGTGTTCCCGCCCACCTGGCCTGCGTGGCCTGCGTCCCAGGGCTGTGTGGGCAACTAGGGGCACGGAGGCCACGCGTGTGGGCCTGGGGAGGGGCCAGCACAGGCTCCGTGGCCTGCACGGTGCAGTCCCCGCCCGCTGGGGCCCCAGGTCCCCCGAGTGGGCCCGGGGAACCTGCAGAGGGGAGAAGACTGGGGGCGGGAGGTGGTTTGGCTGCAGGTTTGGGGCAGGCTGTCCCCAGGAATGGGGCTCCAGCTTGTCTGATGGGACACCCCACCAGGCAGGCCAGGAGTGCCACCGCCTGGCTGTCCCGGCCCCCACTGCAGCATCAACCAGGGTGACCTTTCTCTGTCCACCGCGGCTCCCGCACTGGGAAGACGTGTTAGAAGTCTCCGGAGTGTTCTCTCCTTGGAGGGGATGGCCCCCCCAAGCAAGCAGCCGGGGTTACAGAAGGGCCTGCGCCAGCAGGGTGGCCTGAGCGGGTGACATAAGCTCCCTGGCCCCCAAGTCCCCGTCCGTAAAGTGGGGCACGACAGCCTGGGCCTGCCTCCCGCACCCACGCAGGGCAGGGAGAGCTCGGAGCCCCCAGCACACAAGGATGAGCACAACCCGCCCCTCCCCGTGACTCACAGGCGGGCAGGGTTGCCACGGAGGAGGTGACCAAGCTCTGGAAGCCCAGGGTACAGAGGGTGCCTCGCAGGAGGCCGCAGGTGAAGGCCAGGAACTGGGGCAGGGGACACAGACCACGGTGGGAGGAGAGAGGAGGCCAGCACCCAGGGCCTGGGCCTGGGGAGAGGCCTCGCTGGGGGGCTCAGCAGCCCGGGGGAGGAGTATGAAGGAAGTGTCCCCACCCCATACCTTGGGTGCCTCCTCCAGGTACTGCAGGCCCAAGGCCATCGGGATGAGGAGAGGGAAGCTGTTGTCCTGCAGAACATAGGTCCCCTGGGGGTGGGGAGGGGGCGGGGCCTGTACATGTATGGAGGGGGGAGGGGAAGCCAGCACCCAGCAGGCGCCCCACGGGGTGGGGGCTGGGAGGACTCCTCCCCCAAGGCCATGGTGGCCGCCCCTACTTCAGAGTTGGGGAAGGCCCCGAGGTTTCCCCACTTGGGGTTGGTGCCCACCCGGCGGTCCTGCCCTCTGGCTGCGTGGCTTCCCCAGAAACAGTCCCTGCCTCCGGGGTTGCGGTGAGAGCCTGGGGATCTAGGGACCTGGCCCCTGGAGCAGCCAGTTGAGGTGTGGGCTCTACAGGACCTCGAGCCAGATGGAGACAGAGCAGCCTCGTGCCGAGGTGGGGCACTGCCACCACCAGGGGCCTTCTGCCCGCACAGGCCTCCGTGCTGGTGGCAGTAGCCCCTCTGTCCCACTGCAGCTGCCTGGCTTCCCTTGGAGGATTGGACAGAGAACACGAGAAGGGCCGTGGCTGCCCATGCGACACCTGGGTTCCTGCCGCCCAGCAACAGGGGTCTCCCCTCCTCAGCCCTCCCTGGTTTCACCTCTGCTGCCAGTCAGGGGTGGCGAGGGACTGGGAGGGGTGCGGGGCACACCCACCTGGTGGTTGGTGCAGAGGCTGTCCATCTGCTTTTGGAACACGGCCACCCACAGGTCTCTGCACAGGAACTTTAGGACATCCAGCTCCTCCCTGAAGGTCTCCCGGGGCAGCCTGGGGGGCGGGCAGACAAGTGGGCCAGGCTGGGGCATGGAGCTGGGGCAGGGGACACCGGGCCAGGCAGTGCAAACTGCCCCCACCCCTGCCAGCCGAAGTGGGGACAGGCGGGGAGTGGGGGCTGGTCTCACCTCTCGCCCAGAGCCTGGCCCACGCGGAAGCCTGTCCCCTCCAGGACCGACAGGCTCCTCTTCTGTCCCTAGAAGGCCAGGAAGAGAGGCTCAGCTGGGAGCCTCTGCAAGGGGACTCTGAGACAGATCTGCCTGCGCCTGTCAGTTCAGGGGTGAGGAGCCCTGGGGTGGGGGAGCCGGGCCTCCAGGCACCCGCCTGCTCCCACACCCGCCTCGGCACAGCTCAGGCTCCCAGGACACCTGGCGACCCCAGGGCTGGCTCCCCCTTGCTCCAGGAACGTGGGGCTTGTCCCCAGACTCCCCCCCGCCCCACTGTGAACTGCAGGTGCCTTCAGTGTGATTCCTTCCAACGCCCTAGGAGGTGGGCACTGTGACCACCCAAGAGGCTCCAGGGGACCTGCCCAAGGGTCTGTGGCAAGAGCATGGGCTGGGCCTCAGGAAGGGGCGCTTGGAAGGCAACTGTGACCATCATGCCTTATAACACTGGCCAAGGTCCCTATAAGGGACACGTGGGGGCTTGGGGAGGAGGCAGCACAGCGGGCACAGCAGGGGGCCACCCCTGGCGTCTGTCCCTGTGCCTGCGTGTGGACGGCACAGTGGCAGGCGAGGAGGTTTGTGGATTCTTTTACTTGGGTGACTTGCAGTGAGCTGGGGAGGGGGAGGCCCAGATTGGGAGCACCCAGGATGCCTGGTGGCATGAGGCGCCCCCCAGCCCAGAAGCAGGGGTAGGGAAGCGGCGGAGGGGGAACCCCCGAGAGGGAGGAAGCTCACCCTCCCGCTGGCTCCTCTCAGGAGCTGCAGTCACTGGCCCGAGCCCCTCCTACCCCTTCCTCTCTGTCCCCTGGCCACCACCTTCCCTTGGTAATGGCCACCGTGGTCTTCTTCCCTCCAGGGCCGCATGCACAATGGAGCCATCTGCATGGCGGATGGGAAGTTTCCACCCAGCTCCTGCCCTGGAGAGGGTGTCCCAGCCCCTCAGTGGGCTTCATGTGGCTTCCCCAGCCCTGTCCCCTGCCCACTGGCTACCCGTGGCCAGGAAGGCTCAGGCTTCTGGGCCTTTCCACTCTCTGCTCCCACTGCCGACTCCTAGAAGCTTTCCTTGCCTCCCTCCCAGGTCGGGTCCCCCTCCCCAGCCCTGGCCACTCTGCGCTGTCACTAGTTGAGGACACAGCCCTGTGAGGGTGGGGACTCAGGCTGACCAGTTCACCGTGGCCCTCAGCAGCCAGTACATGGCCCGACACATGGGAGGTGCTTTGTAAACAGAGGCGACCAAAGTGGAGATTCAGGCTTCGAGCACAGCGTAAGTCCTCCCTTAATGTCATCACGGCCACTTTAAGTGAGAGGCCGGGTAATGAAACCAATTAGACCAAAGGCTAATTGGTATAAACAAAAGGGAAGCTCCCAGCCCCGTATTTCTGGTCACAAAAACCTCAGCAAACTTCTGAATAAAGACCAAACCACTTCTGGACATTAAGCATTGACATCAAGGTGCACTATACATACATTTAAGAAAGATGAATGAAAAGATAATTATTTACCCACTTATTCCAGTTTGGGGTCTCGGGGGGCCAGAGCCTGTCCCCGCAGCTCGGGGAACCAGGTGGGAGCCGGCCCTGGGCGAGGTGCTGTCCCACCACGGGACACACGTGCACGCACAATGACAGATCGAGTCACCTAACGGCACACCTCTGGGACGCGGGAGGGGACGAGTACATGGAGAAAACCTGTGCAGCGTGTGCCAGGTGCTTTCTGTAAACCCTCTTGTTTAACCTCAGCAGCCCATTAGGCGACATTTCACACCTGGAACCGCTCAGAAGGGTTAAGAAGCCGCCAAAGGCCCCCCGCCGTGGAGGTGAGTCCCGCCTGGCGGGGGTGCTGGGGTCGGGGATCCTGAGTAGAGCTGCCCACATGTCACACCAGGTGCCCCTCCTCTGCCCACCCCCTCACCAGGCCTGGCCCGCCTGGGTGACGACATGACACAGCTTCCCGTTGGACCACACCGGCGTCACCGGCTGCTTTCCTCAGGCACAGCAGGGCTGGCCACACAGGAAGGGCCCAGGGGAGGGTCTGATGACTAACGACTCCCAGGAGGTGAGTGCGGGGCGTAAGAGACAGGGCAAGAGGGAATTAGCCACCATCCCCATGGTGGCAGGGGCGGGAGTCCCTGCCCAGGGGTCCCTCACAGCAGCACTCTCCGTGGCTTCCTGAGTGCACACTGCCTGTGCCCAGATCTGCCCCAACACTGCCTGGGTGTGGCACCCGAGGCGGTTGGCTAATTGCCCGTGCCTCAGTTTCCTCATGTGTAAAAGGAAGAACATGTTAACAGCAGCCACTCCCTGGGAGCCTCAGGAGGGCAGGGGCAGGTCGGTGCAAGCCAAGCACCTCAAACTGGGCTCAGGAAGCCTGGCCACCGTTGTCACTCACAGCCTGTCTGCCACATGAGGAGACCGTCCTGGGCTGATGAGGAACGAAGCTCTTGGCTGCCAGGAAACCCCACGAGGGAAGCCGCTGTGTTCTGTGGGCAGACCTGTCCCAGCCCCAGGAGCAGCCCATTGGGGTGGCGCCATTGCTCCTGTGTCACCTCTCTCCCCAGGGACAGCTCCAGGAAACAGGGCCTGGGCTCCACTCTGCCAGAGGGCATCTGTGTCCCTGCTCCTGAGCACACTCCCCGCTGTCCCTTGTTCATGCCACGGACACTCCCTGGATGTCCTCCAGGAGCTCCTCTCCCATACCTGGTGGGGGTGACAGGTGCCCAGACGATGCCAACTGACAATCTGGTGGGAGGGCTGGGACACTGAGTGCAAGGGGACCCAGGGAGCACAGCGAGGGACAATGCCAGCACCAAAAAGCACAGCCCGCCATGAAGGAAGCTCAAGCCCAGGGTGGGCTGGTGGGTGCGTTCGCCCCTGTGGGCAAGAGCAGCCAACTGGAGGGCCAATGCGACACATGTTGCCTGAATGCCGGCCACTGTAGGGCACAGGCAGTCCCTGCCCTGCTGGCATGGCGTTCTAGGCACCAAGCTGGCAAGGACTAAGGATGTGATGGGCGGCTTCGCTGCAGTGGCGCTGACTGCCAAGCGGGAGGAAAGCAGTGCCGGAGGGCTGGGGCGCGTCCCAGTCCCCAGGGAAGCCCATCTGCGCTGAGTCTGAAGGGAGAGGAGGAGCAGAGGGCTGGGAAGCGCTCCAAGCCCGGGTGGCAGCCAGCACAGCGACCCCCAGAGGGGTGAGCCGGGCCGGGGGCGTGGAGGGAATTCTGGAAGCATTTCCAGCAAGATCACGTTTTCCTTCCATGAACCTCAGACTGCCTGGGCGTGGATCCTGGCTCCACCACCTGTCGGATGCATGATCCGGGCCGTTATCTAACTGGCCCGTGCCTCAGTTTCTGAACACGTGCGATGGGGCTCATGGCGGTCCCTGCTCACAGAGGTGGCGTGACTGGCACGTGGCTGCAGCTCGATACATAACTGCTGTGACTGTTGGCCCCACTGTAGCCCGGGCAGACTGGGTATCTGCTGAGCCACCAAGCCTGGGAGTGGCTGGGCTATGGGCAATAATGGCAGGAGGGACAGGAAGAGGAAGAGGGCAGGGCTGGGCAGAGGATGAGCAGGTGACAGGGCAGAAAGGAGGAAGGGAGACGCGCCCACAGGCCTCCATCACCGCCTGTCTCTCCGACAGACAGACAGACAGACGTCCCTGCAAAAACTCTTCAGAGATTAGGGGTTTATCATTCTTAAGAACACAAGGGCTGGCTAGGTAGGAACGCTCCCATTCATGTGACTGTGACAGCCCAGCCCCGAGTCAGTGCCTGTCTGGGGCTCACCCCGCCGCCGCCTCTGCTAGGTTTATACAACAACCGACTGGGAGGAAACAAGATAATGCAAGGAAGAGAGGGGAACCCTCGAGAAGTCTTATCAGCGCCGGTACTGATGGCATCCACCAAACAGGAAGGAACAATCAGACACAAAGGAAAGTTCCTGGAAATGAACACCACAGTGGCCAAAATAAACACTTGTTAACACGGAGCTGAATAATAGACAAATCTGTAAGATAGATAACACCTCTTGAGTCGGTGAGAAAAAACATGAAGTAAAAGAAAAAATGAGAGCAGAGTTATAAGATGCATAGAAGTGATCCACAAAGTCTCCTATTCATCTGAGCGCCAAAAGGGACAATGTATTAATAGAAAGAAATAATCAAAGAGATAATAAGAGAAAAATGTCCTGAGCTAAAAGAAGATTCACGTGTTCAGACTGAAAGGGCCACGGAGCTCCAAGGAGGATGAATGAAAAACAAGCAAACCACACCAGGTGCCTATAATCATGCCTATAATCCTAGCACTCTGGGAGGCTGAGGTGGGAGGATGGCTTGAGCTCAGGAGTTCGAGACCAGCCTGAGAACTTGAGACCAAGAACTCATCTCCTCTCTGTGCTTTTCTTAAGGGAGGAACCAGGGCTGCTCCTCTCTGGGACCCCCCTGCCGCCCCAGGGGGCTAAACAGAGTGAGCCCGTGCCCAGGAGTAGGCAGGCACCTGAGGCAGAAGAGCTCAGCTCATGGCCCCCAGCCCAAGTCCCTCCTTCTTCATCTAGAATGTTCTCCATTATTTCCAGCCTCTCAGGATGTGTCAGAGCTTTGGTTTGCTTGTTTTTCTTTTTTTTTTTCCAAGACAAAATCTACCTTTGTCACTGGGTTACAGTGTGTGGCGTTAGCCTAGCTCACAGCAACCTCAAGCTCCTGGGCTTAAGCGATCCTCCTGCCTCAACCTCCCAGGTGGCTGTGACTATAGGCATGCGCCACCATGTCCAGCTAATTTTTCCTATTTCTAGTAGAGACGGGGTCTCGCTCTTGCTCAGGCTGGTCTTGAACTCCTGAGCTCAAGTAATCCTCCCGCCTCGGCCTCACAGAGTGCTAGGATTACAGGTGTGAGCCACCACACAACTCAGTTTAAAGCCTTGTATGGCTCTCTCTGTCCTCGGCTGCACAGCACCGCCCCTGAGCACGTGTCCTCTCTACCAGGAACAGGCACAGCTGCCCCACTTGTCCCAGACCCCTCCAAGGAGCTGCCCACGCCCACTCTCTGGGCCATGGAGGATGAAGGCCTGGCCCGGAAGGGCTGCTCTCCAGCCACCTTCCAGGGCCTGGTGTCGCCACAGTGGATGACAGCACTCAGAGGAATTCGGGCCTTTGCCCAAAGGCTCTCTTTATCTTCAAAGCTCCTAGGGAGAGAAACCACAGCCTCTTCCTCCAAAGGCTTTTCCTGCTTTGAGAACAAAGGCCCTTGCCCTTGTGGCCCCTCTGGCCAGTCCTCCACTGAACCACCTGTGACAGCCCAGGAGCAGCCACTCAGCCACCATAAGTAACCGCAGTACCAGGCAGGGTCTGGAGATCACAAAAGCCCCACGTGTTGTCTGCGCTCTGGGCACAGAGATGAAGGAGCCATCATCCCTGTTCTCTAGGAACTCTGGAGCTGGTGGGAGGGGCAGACCCACTGGTGCTACCAACAGGCTCTGGAGTCAGACACCTGAGTTCTGATTGTTGCTCTGTGGCCTCAGGAAAGGCCCTTCCTCTCTCAAGCCACAATGACACAGGCCCAGCTGAGTTCCATCAGGATCTCTGGTGTGGGCCCCCCGCCCATGTCTGTGTGCTCTGCAAGTCCTGGGGCCAGCAAGGCTGAATGAGCCAGTGATTCCCACACTTGCTTGACCACAGAAAGCCAATAAAATCCTTCTGGAGAGTGCCAGGGAACATGCTGGGAAATGAGTGAGTTTACGGCACAGGCTTTGGAGCTGGGAGGCCTGGTTACATCCCTCGCTCTGCCACTTGAGAGCAAGGAACTGCCTGCATCAAAGCCTCGTCTACAAAGTGGGGAGGATTGCGCCGACCTCTTTGGGTGGTTAGGAGGATCAAATGAAATCAAGAGTGAGAAGCCATGAGAACACATGGGGAACACTCATACGTGGCAGCAGCTATTACTGGTTATGGTATTGGATGAATCCCAGTCCCACCCCCACCCCCACCCCCGACCTCCACAGTATAGGATCTGCATTAACTTCATTGACAAACCCATGCTGAGGACCCACTATGTGCTAGAGTATACAGGTGGTGATCAACACAGACCTGAGGCCAACCACACACAGCACACAGTCTGGCAGAGGAGACAGATATGAATCAAAAGATCATACAGGGCCAGGCGCGGTGGCTCATGCCTGTAATCCTAGCATGCTGGGAGGCCAAGGCAGGAGGATCGCTCAAGGTCAGGAGTTTGAAACCAGCCTGAGCAAGAGGGAGACCCCGTCTCCACTAAAAATAGAAAGAAATTAGCCGACAACTAAAAGGATATAGAAAAAATTAGGCGGGCATGGTGGCGCATGCCTGTAGTCCCAGCTACTCGGGAGGCTGAGGCAGCAGGATTGCTTGAGCCCAGGAGTTTGGGGTTGCTGTGAGCTAGGCTGATGCCACGGCACTCACTCTAGCCCGGGCAAGAGAGTGAGACTCTGTCTCAAAAAAAAAAAAGATCATATGGATATATCCTTACTGAGTGTGATGAAGACTACCAAGGACAGAATGGGGAAGGGGGCTGGGAGAATGTCTAAGGGAGACCCACACTCGACTAGGGGTCAGGGAGGGCTCCCCTGAGGAAGGGGAATTTGAGCCAATATCTGAAGGACTAAAAGGTGCTAGCTCGGTGAAGACTTGACAAGTGAAGTGAGCTGAGCCAGGAGCAGAGAGAGCAGGCTCATTTCATAGGGGCAAAAAGGACGGAACCCAGACAAGGGCAGGGGAGGGGACAGATGGGACGCATGTTTAGACAGCAAAACAGTCAGGGCCTGGTGGAGGGCTGAAGGTGAGGGAGAAGAGGCAGATGTCGGGACTCCTGGGTTTCTGGTTTGAGAGCCAGGAAGGATGAGGCACGGAGGGCAAGGAGTTTTGTCTGGTTCACTGAGTAATCCCCAAAGCCTAAAGGAGGCTCTTGGCAAGTCTTAGTAAAAGTTTGTTGAATGAAAGGATGAATGAACACAGAAGAAACCACAGACAGTCCCTGACTCACAATGGTTTAACTTACTAGAAACTGTACTTTGAGTACCCATATAACCATTCTGTTTTTCACTTTCAGTACAGTAGTCATGGGAGGCCGAGGTGGGCGGATCATTTGAGCTCAGGAGTTCGAGACCAGCCTGAGCAAGAGTGAGACCCCATCTCTACTATAAATAGAAAGAAATTAATTGGCCAGCTTATATATATAGAAAAAATTAGCCGGGCATGGTGGCACATGCCTGTAGTCCCAGCTACTTGGGAGGCTGAGGCAGGAGGATCTCTTGAGCCTAGGAGTTTGAGGTTGCTGTGAGCTAGGCTGACGCCACGGCACTCACTCTAGCCTGGGCAATAAAGTGAGACTCTGTCTCAAAAAAAAAAAAAAAAATTTCAGTACAGTAGTCAATAAATTACATGGGATATTCAACACTTTATTATAAAATAGGCTTTATTGGATGGTTTTGCTCAACTGTAGGCTAATGTAAGTGTTCCGAACAGGTTTAAGGTAGGCTAGGTTAAGCTATGATGATGAGTAGGTTAAGTGCATTGGTGTATTATTATTAAATGCATTTTTGACATACAATGTTACAACTTACATCACCCTATCATAAGTCTAGAAGCATCTGTACATTGAGATGATAACAAGTAACACCATTCCTAAGGTCCTAATCTGGGAAGGAAGTCTGAGCCAATCAAAATGTCTTACATATAGATGATGACAATAATCATAATAATAATGATGATGGGAAAAAAGTGACCACAGCCCCCATTGTTAAGCAGCTCCCCCACCCTTTCTTCTTGGTAAAAGATTTTATAACAAGAGTTCCCATGTTTTGAGAGTTATGTGTTAGACATTGCACTAAATGCCTTAAAGTTTTAATTCATTTATTCTTCATAAGGACCAACTTCCAAAATACCAAACATGCTCTCATCTAAGGGATTTTAATTTACTGTTCCCTCTTCTGGAGTACCCTTCATGCCATTTACCCACGGACTTGTTCCCTCCCTTCTTTGTCAGAAAGGCTTTTCCCCATCATCCACCACCCCATCCCTCTTCTTTCCATGACTCTACCGGTTTTTTTTTTTTTTTTTTTTTTGAGACAAGAGTCTCATTCTGTTGCCCGGACTAGAGTGCCATGGCGTCAGCCTAGCTCACAGCAACCTCAAACTCCTGGGCTCAAGCGATCCTTCTGCCTCAACCTTCCGAGTAGCTGGGACTACAGCCATGCGCCACCATGCCCGGCTAATTTTTTCTATATATTTTTAGTTGGCAAATTTCTCTCTATTTTTAGTAGAGACAGGGTCTCACTCTTGCTCAGGCTGGTTTCAAACTCATGACTTTGAGCAATCTGCCCCCTTCGGCCTCCCAACGTGCTAGGATTACAGGTGTGAGCCACCGCGCCCGGCCTCTACTGGTTTTCTTTATAGAACTTCGCACTAGCTGACGGCATATTTCAACTTATTTTCTGTCTGATTCCCCTAAAATGTAAGCTTTAGGACAGGGATTTTGTCTGTCTTAGAACAGTGCCTAGAATACAACCGGCGCTCAATAAGTGGTCGTCGAATGAATAAATGTTCCACTCTGAGACTTAAGTACTGTTATGATGCCCACTTAACAAAGGAGGAAACTGAGGCACACAAAGATTAAGTAATTGGGTCGTACACCTAGTGAGTGGCAGAGGCGAGTCCTCAGTACATATCCAGTAATAGATTATAATTACTAACCGCTTACTCAGGCCTTGAGCCAAAGGCTTTACCCTGAGTCATCTCCCTCAATGCTACAACCCGTGGGGCCAGCACTGCCGCGAACCCCCTTTACAGAGGAAGTAACCAGCGCCAGAGGTCGCCCAGCGAGGAAGGGGCGGGGCCGGGGTTCGAACACGGGCGGCTGACGCGCCCTCTGCGCTCCCTGAGGCCATCCTGTTGCGGTCCCTGCCTCCTCCCCGTGGGGCCCGGCGCTCACCCCAGGGCCGGGGTCGGTGTCGCGAGCCCCAAGCTCTGCCACCATCTCCGCATGCAGGAACTCGAACAGCACAACATCCGCCATGTGCCAGCCTAGCTCTCCTAAAGACCGCCCACCGCTTCCAACTCTCATTGGCCAGGCTGGGCAAGTCCCGCCTCCTGCATCTGGCCAGGAACCTGCCTACTCCTGCTTCCATTGGTGTTTGAGACTAGCCCCGCCTTCCCTCTCCGGACTCACGCGCTGCGCGCGTGAGCTTGGGAGATTAAGGGGAGCGCCTACTCCGCCTTTCATTGGCCACACGTGACAGCATCTTCCGCCCTCACGTCTGTTCCTTCCCTGTTTCCGGGTCCTCGAGCATTCCCATTGGCCTAACCACTGGCTACACGTGACATACCCGGTTCTTTAAACCCCTGTTTGTCCACTACACACTTTCCTCGCAGCACAACCCGGAAGAGCCAGCCCTACCTCGTTTCTATTGGCGGTACCTCCATTCACATGACTCTGCTGCGCACACGCCCTCAAAGCTGGTTCTGAGAACTTGCTTCCCGGTTGGTAGCCGAGCGACCCCACGTGACTTGGCCGCCAACGCCCGCCCAACCCGCTCCCCTATTGGTTGGGACCGCAGCCTCCACCTCCCACGGTAAAGACGCTGCACTTCGCCTGGGTAGCGGATCCCGCGGCCTCGGAGCTTCGGTGACCCGGTACGGTTTTCGGCGACGACCCCCGACGCCCCGTTAAGTAGCACGCCCTCCCGAGTCCACCCGGACTGTCACCCTTTCTGTGACTCTGGCACTTGGTCCCTGAGCAGCTCACGAGCCCGCGTGCTTCCGGGTCTGGGACAGGCCTGGTGGGCAGTGTGGAGGGTGTGGCCTCTGCTGGGAGGCAAATTCGGAAATAACTGTTTGGGACTTTGGGAACTCAGGCCCCACGGACTTCATCGAGCTGGTCCTCAGTTTCCCCATCTGGACACTGAAGAGCCTGGCGTTTGGTAGCGCCCCCGTCATCACCCAGTTTACAGAAGAGGAAACTGAGGCCCCGATGGCGGAAGCAGTTGGCCCTAAAGCGCTAAGAGAGTCGGAGGAGGGGCTGGGAACCCGGGCCTTGCGCCTTTTGGCCACCGCAGGCGCCCGGCTCTCATGCTGTTCCTTCGCCCCTCTTCTTTCCTAGCTCCATGGCGTCCCAGGGTCGTCGGCGGAGGCCGCCACGGAGGCCAGGGACGATGGTGCCGGGGGAGGCGGCCGAGACGGATTCGGAGCTCTCCGCGTCCTCGTCGGAGGAGGAGGAGCTGTACCTGGGGCCCTCGGGCCCGACGCGCGGCCGCCCCACAGGGCTGCGGGTGGCTGGGGAGGCCGCAGAAACAGACTCGGACCCGGACCCGGAGCCGACTGCGGCGCCGAGGGACCTGCCTCCGCTCGTGGTGCAGCGGGAGTCGGCGGGGGAGGCCTGGGCCGCGGAGGAGGCCCCGGCACCCACCCCTGCGCGCTCGCTGCTGCAGCTCCGGCTGGCCGAGAGCCAGGCAAGGCTGGACCACGACGTGGCGGCTGCCGTGAGCGGCGTGTACCGCCGTGCGGGCCGCGATGTGGCTGCCCTGGCTAGCAGGCTGGCTGCCGCCCAGGCCGCGGGGTTGGCGGCGGCTCATAGTGTGCGCCTGGCTCGAGGGGACCTCTGCGCGCTGGCCGAGCGCCTGGACATCGTGGCTGGCTGCCGCCTGCTGCCGGACATCCGCGGCGTGCCGGGGACTGAGGCCGAGCAAGACCCGGGGCCGCGGGCCTAGCGATGACTCTACTCCCCCATTTGACTCTGCCACTTAGGAGTAGGTCTTGCAGCCGCTGGGACCTAGCTGTGTCAGCCCCAGCCCTTATCTTGCTGTCCACCATGGAGCTAACTCCACCTCCTGGATAATACTGTGTGTTGGGTATAGTTCACTCTCTGCCATGGAGACCAGCTCTCCACTACCCTTAGATGTGGTTCCTCCAGGTGGTCCTGACCCTGAACGTGGCACTGGGGCCTGGCTCTGACCCCTGGTTCTGAGCCTGCTCCTGACGTGCGGCTCCAGCTTCTGGCAAGTAGTTGCTCCGTCTGTTTCCGCCCTCGGCTCTCTGTGCACCTTTCTGAGTTTGGTGTCTGCTCACGGGGCTTGTCCTGGTTTTTCCCACGGGACCTGCAGGATCTGGCACAGATTCCTTGTCATCTTCCTGCACTCCTTTGCCTACACCTCTGGTCCTAGCTCCACTTCCAGAATTATCCCCCCTGGGCAGGGTCCTTTTTCTGGTCCCCTGGTTCTAGTTTTTGCTCTGCTTCTCCTAAGTCGTCCTCCTCGGGCTCAGCTCCCGCTCTCAGCCTGGTCTTGTTTCCTGAGTTCAGCTGTACCCTTAGGGTAGGTTTTGCTCCTTTTACTTGTCCCATCCTGCTCATACTGCCTGTCTGATCATGGGCTCCGTGGACTCCCTATAGTTTCCTTCCTTGGGCGCAAAAGGATGCCCCATCCTGACCGAAGGGGTCCTCCTCCAGACCTTCCAGGCCAAGATGATGCTTCCTCTCGATTCTTTAAGCCAAGGTGGCACCCCCTCCTGACTCCCAGACCTAAAGCAACACCCTTCAAGGCACCTCGGGCCCAATTCCGCCCCACCCTAGTGCTCTGGCCACAAGCCAACACCAGTTTGCAGACAAGGAACATGCTCCAATTTCACCGTCTTGGCTCCTGGGTGCTGAAAGGACTGTGGTTTCTGACTCGGCTCAGGGCCTGCGGTTGGCAGCCCCTCTCTGCTCCTTCTCACCTGCTCCCTCCTGTGGTCCCAGTTGTTCCTCAGCCACATCTATATTCACTCTCCTCTCCCAGCCTTGTGCCACCACCTCCCAACCTGAAGCTGAGCTCTGAGCCTGCAGGATGGAGAAGTGGGGAGGAGCTCTCATTAAAACTCTAAACATTTACCCCTGTGGTCGCTTCCTCTTCTCTTCTCATCTAAGCTGGGGGCAGATTGGTTGGTGCTTTCTCTGGGACTGAAGATCCCAAGTTCTCCATGCCTGGCCTAATGAAGGTTAAACTGTCATTGGGAAATCAAGGCCCCCAGATCTTTCACCGTGGTTCTGTATTTATTTGGATCTCATCAATTGAACACACAGTCTTAGGATATATGGCCCGTGCTGGGGCTGCAACAGCCAGTCCCTGCCCTCATAGAGCTCACGGTCCAGTGAGGGAGACAGTAATAAAACCTTCTCATAAATACTTCTGCTAATCATAATTGGTAGTTTAGATAGAACTTTCTTGGCACTATGATTACAGCCATGAAGTACAGGAGCTTTATGCAGGTGTAACGGGGTCTGTCTATGTTTATGCAGGTGTAACGGGGTCTGTCTTACCTAGTCTGGGGAGGGGAGCTCAGGTGGCTTCCGAGAGGAAGTGATGAGTGACATAGGAGCTGAGCCTGGAAGGTGTAAAGAGGTGAAATGGGAGTGGGATGGAAAAGAGCTGCAGGCAGAGGGAACAGCATATGCAAAGGCTCTGAGTCTGAGGGAACTTGACTTATTTAAATAACAGAAGAAGGTGGCTTCTGTTATTTAAATGGTCTCTTCTGGAGACCATTTATCTCCCAGCACTTTGGGAGGCTGAGGCCAGAGGATCACTTGAGGCTGGGAGTTCAAGACCAGCTTAGGCTGACCTGACCTCAAGACGTCGCTTGTCACATCTGGCTGTTTCCCAATGGGGTTTTTTGAAAATAGGGTAAAGACTGGAGACAATGCCACAAGTGACAGCAGCTGTATAAACCAGTGACTTGATCGGGGTCTCATTTTTGCCACGCTGCAATACCGTCCCAGTGTGGCTTTTTGTCCCCCCAAAGTGGGACAGGACTATTCTGGAGTGACCCTTCCCAGCAACAGGGGGACACCTTGACACTCAGATTTTGATCATCACTGCTTTCAAGAAGAAAGATTTTTGATCAAAAGGGGAAAAGAACAAAGAAAAAAAACCTTTTTATCTGAGAAATGGGATAGCCCTTTTAAAGTATCAGGCCCAGAGAGGCATTTAAAATGTAACAGCAGTGACCTGTCACTCCCTCTTGAGCTAAATAATTACCTTTTAAAGCCAGGTGTTATGTGGGCTCTAGACTAACTGATGCCAAGTAGGAACAACGTGTAGCCAATCAGTGGCCGCTGTTATTTCTGCAAACCAATGAGGACTCCTGATGAACAACTTTTGTGATCGCCCCCTGTCCTGATTTGTCCATATTTCTTTAAAAATTGAGCCTCTCCTTTGGTCTCTGGAACACCCCTCAAGGCAAGTTGGAAGTGTGTCCCAAGCTGCGGTCCACAACCTTGGCCCAAATAAACCGTGTTAATTTCTGCTCAGTGTCTTCCTTTTAGGTCGACACCTCCTACTTCCGGGAGCTCTGTAGTCCAATCCTGTGAGCTCCAGACCTGCCATCCTGGGGTCCCTGCGAGTATCCTGGACACCCCACCATGGAGAATGGACAGCAGCAGATTTTTTTAAAATTATAAAGCCCTTTTGCCCCCAACTTTGAGAAGATCCTACCCAGTTTAGAGAGGAGTTGGAATGATTAGGCTGTTTGTAGCCCCATTCATAGAAATCTTGACTGGCTACTGAGGGGTGGTCTCCTTCATGCTTTATTTATCAGACAGTCAAATGGCCTGGTAGGGGAGCCAGCCCCCTCACCTGTCCAGACCACAGAGGGAACCAGTGGCTACAATTTCTCCCAGGGACTCCTACCAGTGATCAAGAAATGGATCATCTAGAGGTAGATATTTGGGGTCTTACAGGGGCAATAACAGAGGCTTTTCTTCCTAAAGTGGAACTGGTCTAAGGTTAGATCCTGCACTCAGAAGAAAGGGAAACATCCTAAGATTTTCCTTAACCCTGAAGCCCTAGAACATAGAAATCTTTTCATTGCTGCCTTGGTAGAATATCCTCTCCCCGATATAAAGAGGCAAAACCAATATAGTGTCATGGGCTGGACAAGTCCGTCTCTCAGCAGGTCATTCTAGAAGCAGTTCTGCAATTCTTTGAAAACAGCTTGCAGGGAAAAAGGATTAAAATGACCTGCATTGTATTTACGTTGCAAACTTAGTAGTTACAAAAACAAAGGCAGGACGCCAGAGGAAACTCAAAACCCACTCCTCTTTCCAGCCAGCCAAGGAGGCTTCCCTGTTTGCCTCCAGACATGTGCAGATACTGTGAAAAGCCAGCTATCAGAAAAACAATCGCCCTGCACTCAAGAGAAAGAAAAGCTTATATAACACTCTCCCTAGACCCCGGGACCCAGAGAAGATCCAATTTTCCCCTTCTGTTGGACTGTACCCCATTCACTGATGGGGTCGAGGATCCCCCAGTTCCACCCCAGATCCTACTATTAAACTGACAGTAGAGGATTGGGAACTGAACTTCTTTTTTTTTTTTTTGAGACAGAGTCTCACTTTGTTGCCTGGGCTAGAGTGAGTGCCGTGGCGTCAGCCTAGCTCACAGCAACCTCCAACTCCTGGGCTCAAGCGATCCTCCTGCCTCAGCCTCCAGAGTAGCTGGAACTACAGGCATGTACCACCATGCCCGGCTAATTTTTTCTATATATATATTAGTTGGCCAATTAATTTCTTTCTATTTATAGTAGAGGCGGGGTCTCACTCTTGCTCAGGCTGGTTTCGAACTCCTGACCTCGAGCAATCCTCCCGCCTCGGCCTCCCAGAGTGCTAGGATTACAGGCGTGAGCCACCGCGCCCGGCCGGGAACTGAACTTCTTAATTGACACTAGTAAGAATTTTCTACCATCCATCAGAGGATTCATCTCTACCTGTCACCTCTGATTCTACTCAAGCTGTTGGAGTTCTTCGGTGACCTAGTTCATTGCCCATGTTTTAGGCCACCCCAATATCCCAATATCCTTAGTAGAATTTCTTAACACTCACTGTGCCTTTCTTTCTTTGGATTGAAGCATCAAGAAACTCATTTTGGCCGGGCAGGGTGGCTCACGCCTAAAATCCTAGCACTCTGGGAGGCCGAGGCGGGAGGATCGCTCAAGGTCAGGAGTTCGAAACCAGCCTGAGCAAGAGCGAGACCCCCCATCTCTACTAAAAATAGAAGGAAATTAATTGGCCAACTAAAAATATATAGAAAAAATTAGCCAGGCATGGTGGCACATGCCTGTAGTCCCAGCTACTCAGGAGGCTGAGGCAGAAGTATCACTTGAGCCCAGGAGTTTTTTTCTTTTTTCTTTTTAATTAACTTTTTATTTTATTAATTTCTTTTTTTTTTTATTCTTTTTTTTCCCTTTTCTTTCACCAAGATAACAGGCAGGATGAAAGAGCCCAGGAGTTTGAGGTTGCTGTGAGCTAGGCTGACGCCACAGCACTCTAGCCTGGGCAACAGAGTGAGACTCTGTCTCAGAAAGAAAGAGAGAGAGAGAGAGAAAGAGAAAGAAAGGAAAGAAAGAAAGAAAGAAGAAAGAAAGAAAGAAAGAAAGAAAGAAAGAAAAAGAAAGAGAGAGAAAGAAACTCATTTTATAGCAGTGATACACCACTTGCTTGCAAAAATATTGGGATACTCATTCAAACTTTATACCCTGGCTGGGCTTGGTGGCTCATACCTGTAATCCTAGTGCTTTGGGAGGCCAAGGCAGGAGGATTGCTTGTGGCCAGGAGTTTGAGACCAGTCTAAACAACATAGTGAGACTCCCACCTCAATCAAAAAAGAAAAATTAGCCAGGCGTGCTAGCATGAGCCTGTAGTCCCAGCTACTTGGGTGGCTGAGGCAGAAGGATCATTTGAGCCCAAGAATTTGAGGTTGCAGCAAACTATGATGACACCACTACATTCTAGCTGGGGTGACAGAGCAAGACCTTGACTCAAAACAAACAGGCTGAGTACAGTGGCTCATTCCTGTAATCCTAGCCCTCTGGAAGGCCAAGGTGGGAAATGGGAGGATTGCTTAAGCTCAGGAGTTTGAGACCAGCCTGAGCAAGAACGAGACCCCATCTCTACTACAAATAGAAAAATTAGCCAGGCATGGTGGCGCTCCTATAATCCCAGCTACTTGGGAGGCTGATGCAGGAGATTCACTTAAGCCCAGGAGTTTGAGGTTGTTGTGAGCTAGGCTGATGCCACAGCACTCTAGCCTGGGCAACAGAGTGAGACTGTGTCTCAAAAAAAAAAAAAAATCTTTATACCTTGTACCATCCCGAATCCTCAGGTCAAATGCAAGGTAAAAATTTAGAAATAAAATAAATTTAGGAAAAGTTGGCCAAGAAACTGGACTTAAATGGCCAGAAGCGTCACCCTTGGCCCTTATAAAAATCCAGTTTACTTCAAATAGGAAACATGGATTAAGCTGTTTTGAAGCACCGTTTGGATGCCCTGCACCTACTGACCTCTCTAAACCTTCCATTCCTGAAATGAATGGACACTGGGATGAGTCATGGGTGAGTTGAGTCATTATGTTGTGAGTGAACAATTTGATGCTGTGACTAGCTACATACAGGAACTAACTTGGAGCATGTCATCAACAGGTAAATGAGGCTTAGCCGGAGTATACATCAAAGTTTTTATTTATTTTTATTTATTTATTTAAAATTTTTTTTTTTAAGACAAAGTCTCACTCTGTTGCCTGGGCTAGAGTGCCGTGGCATCAGCCTAGCTCACAGCAACCTCAAACTCCTGGGCTCAAGCGATCCTTCTGCCTCAGCCTCCTGAGTAGCTGGGATTATAGGCATGCGCCACCATGCCCGGCTGGTTTACATATATATATATGTTTTTTTTTTAGTTGGCCAATTAATTTCTTTCTATTTTTTTAGTAGAGACGGGATCTCGCTCTTGCTCAGGCTGGTTTCGAACTCCTGACCTTGAGCAATCCACCCACCTCGGCCTCCCAGAGTGCTAGGATTACAGGCATGAGCTACCATGCCTAGCCAGGAGTGTACATCAAAGTTTTTATTTTTTATTTTCATTTTTTTTTTTTTTTGAGACAGAGTCTCGCTTTGTTGCCCAGGCTGAGTGAGTGCCGTGGCGTCAGCCTAGCTCACAGCAACCTCAAACTCTTGGGCTCAAGCAATGCTGCTGCCTCAGCCTCCCGAGTAGCTGGGACTACAGGCATGCACCACCATGCCCGGCTAGTTTTTTCTATATATATCTGTTGGCCAGTTAATTTCTTTCTATTTATAGTAGAGACGGGGTCTCGCTCTTGCTCAGGCTGGTTTCAAACTCCTGACCTCGAGCAATCCGCCCGCCTCAGCCTCCCAGAGTCCTAGAATTACAGGCATGAGCCACCACTCCCGGCCCATCAAAGTTTTTAGAAGAAAGCACACCCTGTCACCTCTATGGGAAGGACCTTATGAAGCACTACTAGTCACCTACACTGCCATCAAACTAAAAGAAACATCCTTCTGGAGTCACGTGAGCTGTGCCAAACCAGACCTCGATCAGCACTTCCAGGACAATTAGAGACCGTTCCTACAGGTAACCTTAAAGAAAGGATTTCCAGGGTCAATTGCCAGGCCCTGGAAGCAGACAACATCACCAGATAGACAGCTTTTCCCAAGAGCCTGGCTCTACAGACTTCGTTTTCCCCAATTTTCTTCCTTCTTTACAACTCCCTACTTGGAAAAAAAAAAAAATCTCTCCCTTTTAACTGAGACCCTTGCTTCTTTTCCTGCACGTCTTGGCTGTTTATTGGAAGACTGGCTAGAGATTGGTTGTCTCAATCTGTCCTGTTCTCTCTCTGGTCCTGTACCATGGGCTCTCTTTCAAACTGTATCTCCCTCTTACTAACCCTTACTGTTTTCTCAGCAGGTCAAGTGTAGACCCAACACCCCCTGGTACTAGTTTTTAAAATCCCAGCCATGATAACTAATTAATCTGATTGCAGTTTATGTCAACATCTAGGTCATGCAAAATAATCAGAGCTTGCCGGGCACGGTGGCTCGCGCCTGTAATCCTAGCACTCTAGGAGGCCGAGGCAGGAGGATCACTTGAGCTCAGGAGTTCGAGACCAGCCTGAGCAAGAGCAAGACCCCGTCTCTACTAAAAAAAAAAAAAATAGAAAGAAATTGGCTGGACTGGCCTGGCGCGGTGGCTCAAGCCTGTAATCCTAGCTCTCTGGGAGGCCGAGGTGGGCGGATCGTTTGAGCTCAGGAGTTCAAGACCAGCCTGAGCAAGAGTGAGACCCCATCTCTACTATAAATAGAAAGAAATTAATTGGCCAACTAATATATATAGAAAAAAAAAAAATTAGCCGGGCATGGTGGCGCATGCCTGTAGTCCCAGCTACTTGGGAGGCTGAGGCAGGAGGATCGCTTGAGCCCAGGAGTTTGAGGTTGCTGTGAGCTAGGCTGACGCCACGGCACTCACTCTAGCCTGGGCAATAAAGTG
>VSMD01031258.1:0-18701 GCA_008750895.1 Mirza zaza | reverse complement strand
TCAAGACCAGCCTGAGCAAGAGTGAGATCCCCATTTCTACTAAAAATAGAAAAAATGAGCTGGGTATGGTGGTGCTCGCCTATAGTCCCAGCTACTCAGGAGGCTGAGGCAGGAGGATCACTTGAGCCCAGGAGTTTGAGACTGCAGTGAGCCACAATGATGCCACTGCACTCTAGCCCAGGCCACAGAGCCTGACCCTGTCTCAAAAAAGAAAAAAAGATAAACACTATGTATTAAGAATTGTCTCTCCATTGAATATCTAGGGAAGGAGCTTGCCTACCTTCCTTCTGGGTAACAGTAGCTTGCTATGTAGCTACAGCCAGGCATTTTTAAAGCCTGTAGTTTCGTCACCTCTGGGCAGCAACATTACTAGGAAGGAATTGAAGTAGGACACTCTGAGGCACAATTTAAGTCTGTGACAGAGAAAATGTTCTGGCTGAAAGCAGAGAGCAAGCCATCCCATTCATACACACATGCACACAGAACAGAGACAAGACCCTTTCTGGCCTGAAAAATTTTTGGCAGCAGCAATAGCACTGGTCCCATTGTGAGTGTCGTTTTTTCAAAGTGTCATTGGACTGCTAAAGCTACTTAATAACTTGATCTCATCTGAATAATCTGAGTTAATACTAGCTTCACAGTTGTGAGGATTAAATAAGAAAACATTTGTAAAGTGTCTGCCCCAAGGCCTGGCACACAGTAAATCTCAATGAATGCTTGTTGAATGAACGAACCCATGAATCCCAGCATTAAGGCTCCCAGACCGTTTCCAAGGATCAGTGTATAACAGCCCCAGTAAGTGACACTCGTGAACTGTCCCAACTGAGCCTGGAGACTGAGACATGATCTAAACCTGCTGTTCATTTAACACACATTTGGGTGTGGTGTGGGGGGTGGACCCTTCCATGAAGGGATTGTTGGCCCTGCTGTTGGAAGCACTGTCTGCAGACAGCCTTCCAGCGTGGGAATTGCCTCAGCTGTGGAGAGCACCTTGCCCAAGGTCATGGCTCTTTCCAGCACAGCCCACATCCAGGGACAAAAGGTGCATAAAGGCCTGGCTGTCTCAGCTTGTTTCAGGACAACTCTAAAAGACTATTCTATCTTCAAAGATCCCAGTGGGGTGGGCTGAGGCTGTCACAGGCCTGTATTGAAGCTCAGCTGCTTTGTCCACCCACCCCTGCTCTTTCCCATCCTCCCATTCATGCCAAGGGAACTTCTTAATAAACATCCTGCACACTAAACTGTCTCAGAGTCAGCTTCCTAGGGGATTTAACCTGTGAGTGTGCTAGTCCTGGTGGCCAAGGCTTTAGGACGGGAAAGGACAGACTCCTTCACAATTTGTTGCCAGCGTGGGCGGTGTGGCTGCCATCTCTTCACGCCCACCAGAGGGCAGCAGCATCCTAGCATCCTGCCCTCCTGGGGCTCCCAGGGAGTGGGTCCCCCTCTCGCTCCGCACCACCAGTATTAGATAGGGTCTCCTCCTTTAGTGTGTCCACCCTCCTGAGGAAGGGAAACTTTCTGAACCTGTATAGGCCTTAGTTTTGTCAGTCTCAAATTTCCGAACTGCCAGCACTGATGGCCAATCGGTCTTCTCACTGCACCCCCCCCCCCCTGCCCAGCAGGGCAACCTCCTGGCCTGGGATCCCCCAGCTCTCACACTTACCACCAACAATAGATTTGTTTTCTGTGTGACAAGGTAATTACGAGCTTGGGGCCAGGGGGCCCAGAGGCCAGTCTGAGGATGGTCACTTCATTCTGGCTCTCCCTGTTCTGCGAACATTATTGATTTTGAGTTTTATTTATGATGATTTTGTGTGTGTGCTCTGGCCCTCGTGGCATGAGGTGTGGACTCAAGAGGGCAAGCACAGATTTATTCTTGTCACAGTTTAGCTTCTTGACATCCCCCGCCCACCCTGCAGGCTTTAGCATCTTCGCTTACTTGTCTTCATTCTGTCCCCTAATCCCCAAAGTTTTCCCAAAGATTTTTCTGGGAACTGGAGCCAGATGTGGCTACAGAAAGGAGCTGGGGGTAGGAGGGAGGACAGCGGTTCTTTTTGTTAGCAGCCATTAACTACTCATCCGGCAAACCTTTATTGCATTATTACCTGTCCGATATTTCTAGACTAAGCTCCCCAGCTCCCCAGCTCCCCTCTGCTCTCTCGGCCCTGCCTCTGGGGGCAGTCATGGGACAGGCCACCCGCCTCTTTGTCTGCATCAGTTTCTCCCGCTGTGAAATGGGTGTAAGGAAAAACCTGACCAGGGAGCTTCCAGAGAGAGGGAGATTGAGACTGGGTGCAACCAATTCAAAGAACGACGCCTGCTTGGACTTCAGGCTGCTAAAGGCCTCCCGTAACGTAGGCTGCTCCCTTACAGGGAAGAGCAAGGGCAAGCTACCTTCCGAGTGGGAGGGGACGCTGCGAACTGCAGCGATCGCCCCGGGAATCAGCTGAGGCTGAGGGCGATTTGTGGGGCCACGTTCCCCCAGCCCGTTTGCTCTCTGCGTGCCAGGGGAATGAATAAATCATTGTTCAGGGGCGGGATGCAGCTGCCGAGCTCCTCCCCTCGGCACATGCCCCGACTCCAGCTCCCCCATTGAGGGCTGCTGGAGCAGAGCGGTTTATACACCCAGCTCCCCAAATCCTATTGAGTCCGCCCCCTCCGCACGAGCCACCGGCTCCAGGCCCATTCAGCCCGGCCCTTTGTGCTGGGGGTTAAGTGGTTACATGTGGGGGGCACCCAGAAAGGAACTGTCAGGCCCTGAAAAGCTGTGCTGATTCGTGCCCTCCTACTGAAGAATGGGCCGGTGGAGGAGAGGTGGGCGGGCCGAGGGTGGGGTTGGGGAGAGGGCATGGGGATTATGCAGCCCACAGAGGCAGCTGCTAGGAAGGGGGTGGAAGCGGCACCCCTCCTCTCACCCCGCCTTCACTTCAGCTTCTCCATGTAGCTTCCTCCCTCTGTGGTGGGCTCTGGATGTTCAACAGCCTTGGGACCTTGGATTTGGCTTTCTGGTCTCCTGGTGGAAGAGGGTTTGGAGAGGCCATTTACCACTTGGGTGTACTGGAGAGTGTCTATACCACCTTTGGTTCTTCCAGCAGCCCCAAAACACACCTCTGTCTCTTTTTCCCCTTGCAGGGTGGGGAATTCATTTCCTAGGTTCATCTGCTACAGTGTGTTTGAAACTGTGCCCCACTGAGATTCAGAAGCTTCCTGGGAGCCCTCTCAGGAGCTATAGATAGTGGAGGGTTCAGGAGAAGAGAGAAGATCTTAATCTGGGTGTACTGGAAAGATTTTGTTGAAGAAAAAAGGATTGCAAGGCTTTAAAAAAAGGCTTTAAAACTTCAGATTGGATGTAACTCTCCCTCATTTTACAGCTGAGCAAACAGCCAAAATAGAGGGTGAGGAATGGCTGTGTTTTACTTAAGGTGATCACAGTAGGTTGTTGATAGACTAGAAAGGCACTTTATCTTTAAGAGACAGTGGAGAAATGGATGAACAAAATAACTAAGTCACCAGCTTCCTAGGCCTTCCTTTCCCAAGATGAGTCAATTCTGGTGAATAATTTTCCTTCTAGTCTGCCCTAAGGGCTCTCTGGGATGTCAGAGGTCCGCTGGGGCTATACCTGGTCTTGGAAGCCCAAATAACAATGTTCACCCCTATAATGTTGTTGAACACTTTTCAAGGCATATTATCTTTATTTAGCCCCAAAAGGTTAAAACAATTTGATTTGCCTAAGTTTCCAAAGCCATGTGGGTATGTTAACAGGTGATGTGAGCTCAAGAAAAGAGAAGAACGCAAGTTGGCCATGTAGTTTGTATGTCATCCAGGACTGTGCTTTGCTCTGATGTAGGACCTTTGAGGGCTTCCTCAGTTACTCCCCTGCTGCCCACAGGATGAAACCCAAGCTCCTTGGCATGGTGGTCAAGACCTTTCACAACTGGGCCAACTTTTTCCTCCTGCCTCATCTTACCTCCATTTACCCCCAAGCTCCAGCCACACTGGCCCACTCTGTGTTTCCTGAACTCACTACGAATATTCACTCTACTATGCCTTCCCCTGCTTTCTCTTGGTGAGCAAGGCCTGGCTCAAATATCACCTCTCTGATGCTTTTCCTTATCCTCTTTTGTGCTCATTACTGTTGCTTCCTGGGTCTGTTGCAGGGCACATCACATTGTGTACCTCACTCTTTTCTGTTTGTTTCCCTTTCTAAGCAGGGAGCTCCCCAAGACCATGACCAGTTCTGATTTTGCTCTAGGTTCCCATCACAATAGCTGGCACAAGGCAAACACTCTGTTTACAACTGTGTGCTGCATGTGAATGAGTGGATGAAAAGGGGCAAGGTCTTTGAGGTTGAAACATCTTCGTCCTACCCACCCCTTTCTTCCTGTTAATATTGGCATTGAGAAATTATCTACATGGGAAGAGACCTTATGCCTATCCTATTTCTTGGAGTAGAAATTCCTTTTATTGTCTCCTTGCCTCTGATTTCTGTGTTCCTGCTGATCAAGTCCCTGGCATATATGTGGGTGGGTGGACACAGCCACAGATACCCTTTCACTTGGGGTGATTGACTCCCTGGAGTCCTGACTGGAAAAGCTTCTGGTGAGTGAATAACAGACATTTCTACGGCTGTGTTTCTGTCTTCATGCAGACATGGACACCTCTGCCTTCCTGGGGCTTTTTGTTCTCCAGGCTCCCAGCTCTGAAAATTACAGAGTGGTCAGGACCACTGTCTGAGGACTGGCTGTATTAATTATACGGCACTACAGTATTCCACAGAACATTGCCCTTGGCTAAGAAAAGAGACTACAGTCTGATGCCTTTGGAATTCACTTGACTTATCAGGTATTATGTTATTTAGAAGCAACTAATTTTATAGGACAATGGAACTGATGACTCAGCTATGCCAGGCTGGGGTGCTGCCCTGCAGAGCATAATATAGGCTTTAAATCAATGTATATAATTCTTTGTCTTTTGTAGCCAGACTACCTAGGAGGAAGTAGAGGTGGGTGTGGCATCTTATGTGATTGCACCTAAGGACTCTCTAAGAGTTTGCTTCCTGTCTCTGAGGTTCTAGGTGCTGCAGGTCAGAAGGTTTTAGTATCTCGGTCGGAATGTTTCTAACCAGAAAACACAAAGATGATTCAATTGGATTTCAGGCATTTCAGGCCCCTCATAGTAATAGAGAAATAGAAGAAAGAGGGACAAGAGGAAATGGAGTTAATACTACTTACTGAGCGTTGAGAGGCACGCGAGTAGAACCCAGGGGAGCCCTGGGTCACCACCTTGTGCTATTGTGTTAATCAGGATTCTTTTGATTATTAGTGGAAGAAATTCTTCTTAGGTTAGGCCTGGCAAAATAAGGGCCTCATTGGAAGGCATACAAAACTATAAAGCCTCGGGAAACAGGGACTGGTACATTATCAGGACTTCTGTCTTTCATCTCAGCTGCTGTATTTCAGCATCATTTTCTCCTACTCCATACGGACTTCCTTTGCTTGGCGGGGAATATGATTGTTGCTGCCCTAGGCTCACATCTTCCTGCTTCGTCTTCCATTAATCGCATTTCAGAAAGTCCCAGAGAAGGACCCTGACTGGCTCACCTGAAGTGGGGTTCCTATCCCAGGCTCTTGTTTCACCCCTGCAGTTAGAGCTGGGAGAGACAGACCCCAAAGGAGAGGCAGGGGAGGGCTGCTCTGGGCAGACGGAACAATTAGATGACTTTATGGCTCTATGGTATGGTGAGAACTGCATAACCCTAGACTACCGATGCTCAGAGCCTTTAGGAGTGAGGATTTGGGTCACCTCCTAAGGAAAAACCCTGGCTGCAGGGGAACTTGCAGGCGATACGGGAAGGGGGAAGATTAGTTAGGTCACAGAACCTGATGTAGAAATGGGGCTGAGGTCTCCACCTGTATTTTCTTAACTAGAAAAGGATGCAAAGTTGGAGTTACTTCTGCCTTTTCCTTTTTATTTCTTTTTTCCTCTTAAAATAGGAGTTGTCATAATCATAAAATTTTCTTTTCTATTTCCCTTATTTTTTATATAGGATTTGTGATTTTATTTGCCGTTTAGTCTCCAGGTTGCAAAATGGTGAGTTGGACTCAAGTTGGGACGGGGAAAAGGATGCCTCACATCATCAGAGTGAGCAATTACTGTGCTCAGTTTTCTTTGATTGCAGACTGGGTCCTCAGCCTTTACTCATGTCCCCAAAGAGGCAGGGAGTGAGGGGTCAGGGTTCAGTAAAGTAGAACTCTGAGAAGAATCCACTGGAGTTTGGATGTCCAAACCCTCTCTTATCACGTTGCTCCTCCTCACCCCGGCGAAGGCACAGGCGCCCGTGCGCAGGCGCGGGTAGGGTCCTCTGTCCCACGGGGACAGCACCACTGTCCCGGGTGCTGGACGTTGGCCCCGAGTCCTGTCCCAGACCGCATTTTCTTTCTTGTCTTACAACGTAGTTTTCATTATGTGACTTTAATTAAGTAAACACAAAATAGATATATAATTCCGAATTGTGATAAATGTTATGATGGAAAGGAACTAAAGTGCCCTAACCCTAAATATAAAAGGGGGAACTAATGTGGTCTAGGGTGTCAGAGAGGGTTTCGCAGAGATCTGAAATATGAGCACGTGGAGAGGGCAAGAGAACTTTAGGCAGAGGGAACGGAGGAAGGGAGCGCGAGGCCCAACCGCAGAGAGGGAGCGGGATGAGAGGGCTGTCCCCGCAATGGGGACCGCATAGAGGCGTTTAAAGCCAAAAGGTGGTGCCCGATCAGATTTTCATCTCGGAATCGTCACTGTGTGCGCGGTGAGGTGAACCGACGCGAGCGGCCCAGCGAACGCTGGAGAGAGAAGGCAGGAGACGACACCGGGCCTGGAAGGCCGGCGTCACGGCAGCCAGAGGCCGCGGCGGGGACGGGGGAGGCGGTTCCGGCGCGGCCCGGCGGAAAACCCGAACCGGCCCACGTGGGCCGCCCGCCCGCCCCGCCGCGCCGCGCCGCGCCGCGCAGACGCCGCCTGACTCCGCAGTCCGGCCCGGGCTGGGCGCGCCGCCGGGAGCCCTGCACCCACGCCGGCCGCGGGGACGCCCCGGCCGGGGGACCCCACCCCCAGCCCGCAGTGACGAGTTCCCGAACCCGGACTGGCGGAACCGGGGCCAGCCGCGCCGGAGCGGGCGCCTCTAGGCCGTGAGTCTGGGCCCGAGGGGAGGGCTTGGGGCCCAGCCGCGGGAGGGGGGAGTCACCGCCCCCGCCTAGCTGCCTCCTCAGCGAAGATTAGGGAAGGACGCCTCTGTCCTCTGTCTCCTGGGGGTAGCCTCCCTCCCCTGCACGGCCAGGAAAGGAGGCCATCTCCCCCAGTCTTACACAGCTACCCCCCCTGCATCTTGGGGTGTCTGGGTTCCCATTTCAGCAGCTCTGAGAACCCTTGATCCTTACGCCACCCTCACCCGCCACCTACCCCCGCCCCATCCTAGCCTTCTTCGTGGCCCCGCCCCAGTTTAGGAAAAAGGAAAAATTGGGGCAAGGGGAGATCTCCAAGCACCTTCCCACAAGCCTTGCTGAGAGGGATGGGGGTACGCAGTCACAAAGGTGTTCCTGCACCACACCCTCCAGGACGTCTGCCCGCTGCTGGGGGTGGGGAGGGTCCCTGCCCCCTACAGAGATCCTCCTAGTGCCCGCTCCACTTACAGTATCCCCCACGCTTCATGATCCTCAATTTTTCTAATCGTAGCAGTAATGAGTGGTTAGTAGAAACCTCTTATCAATCCAAACCCTACTTTTGGTAGAAGCTGGTTATTGGGGAAAGAAGAGTGGTGTGGCATGCCTCCCTTCAGGGCCTCAGGATGGAGCAAGCTGGGAACTGGGACACAAGATAGTAGACGCGTTCCAGGGGGCCTGGAGGGAAGGGGGCAAGCTCAGGAGTGACACTTGTCAGTCTGGGAGGGGGCTCCCTAGGGCAGGAGGTGAACTGAACCCAGCTCTTCCAGCTCTGAGCAGTGAGCAGTAGCTTCCTGCTACCCTGGCTCCATCTTCCTGAGCATGGAAGTCCACTGCAGTCCCGGTCACGTTCACCCAGCAAGTGCCTGCATGTGCTACAGCTAGGCTCTGTGCTGGCTCCTGGGGATGTGACCGAGGACAATTGCGGGACTTCCAAGTCTGGTCAGGGAGCCAGATTATAAACTTCTGTTACAACACCGTTAAACAACAAATGCCAGTTCAGTAGAAATTTACTGACCATCAGCTATGTATGCTGATGGTCTTCTCAGGCTCAGCCCCAGGAATCTCTGCCCCCTCTGGGGGGCTTCGGACCCCTTCCTCGGGGAGTCCAGGGGCCTGGAAGGCGGGGTTGTCAGAGGATGATTCAGAGGAACTCCTCGTCAGGATAGGTTCCACTTTGCCTGGCATCCCATGCCAATTCTCATTGGCATGGGACAGGACACAGGCTTGGATAAGCCAGTGAGGACTTAGCACGCTCTGGGGGCCCAGAGGAAGGCATCATTAACTGCGTCTGTGTATTTGTGGGGAGAGTATCAGGGAGGCTTCAGAGAGGTGGGGATGTTAGAGCTGGGTTCTGAAGTACAAAAAGGAACTTGCTGGGTGGAGAAGGGAGGTGCTTGGAGGGGAGGGGAGAGGAGAGGGAGGATATTACAGGCCAAAGGAAAAGTGTGAGGAGGGTGAAACATAGTGGCGTGTTTTCAGATCTCCGAGCAGGTTGGTGTGATGGGGGGGCAGAGAGGCGAGAGGCGAGTGTGGAGGGGCGAGCAGGGGCCAGATCAAGCAGGGCCTTGTAGGCCATGTAGAGGTTTAGCAGGAGTTTGGGGAGGGCACTCGGAGCTGTGACCAGTGTGGTGTACATCTTTAACTGGAGGCAGAGAGATCAGCAAAAAGGCTGGGGCAGTAATCCAGGTCAGAGATGGCCTGACCCAAGTGTAAGTGAAGGCGAAGAATTGCCAGAATTTGGTGACCAATTAGATGGGGGAAGGAGGAAGAGTGAGGATTCCGGGATGCTCTCCAGCTCTGGCTGGAGTGACTGGATGGAGGGCAGAGCCATTTTGCTGAGGATGCTGGAGTTGAGCTGGTTTGGACGTGTAGACTTCGAGGAGCCTAGGGTTGGTTTCAGGGTTGGGTAGCCATTGGATCTGGGTTGGAGACAGATCTGAGAGTCACCAACATATGATGATTCTTAAAGCTACAGCAGAGAATGAGGTCATCTGGGGAGAAATGCACAGAATGAGAAGACAGGCTGCCTCTGAGGGCTGAGGAAGGACCCCTGGAGGAGGCTGAGAACCCACAGGCAGAGAGGGAGGAGGAAAACCACGAAGGGAAGTATTACTAGAGTCAAGGGAAAGGGACTGATGGGGAGTGGCCAGGCTCTTGCTTGCTGCTTCATCCCCGCAGCTAGGTGGCCATGACTTCAGACACCCTACTCTGTCCTGCTATGACTCATCCTTCTGCTTCCCCTTTGCAGACCAGATGTTCGCCATCCAGCCAGGGCTGGCTGAGGGGGGCCAGTTCCTGGCGGGCCCGCCCCCTGGAGTATGTCAGCCGGAACTCCAAGCAGACAGCAACTCCAACTTCATGGCAAGTGCCAAGGATGCCAATGAGAATTGGCATGGGATGCCAGGCAAAGTGGAACCTATCCTGACGAGGAGTTCCTCTGAATCATCCTCTGACAACCCCGCCTTCCAGGCCCCTGGACTCCCCGAGGAAGGGGTCCGAAGCCCCCCAGAGGGGGCAGAGATTCCTGGGGCTGAGCCTGAGAAGATGGGTGGTGCTGGCACCGTCTGCTCCCCTCTGGAGGACAACGGCTATGCCAGCAGCTCCCTGAGCATCGACAGCCCTGGCAGCAGTCCTGAGCCTGCCTGTGGGACCCCTCGAGGCCCTGGCCCCCCTGATCCCCTTCTGCCCTCGGTGGCCCAGGCTGTGCAGCAGCTGCAGGCGCAGGAGCGCTACAAAGAGCGGGAGAAGGAGAAGCACCACGTGCACTTGGTGATGTACCGTCGCCTGGCACTGCTCCAGTGGATCCGGGGCCTGCAGCACCAGTTGGTTGACCAGCAGGCACGGCTGCAAGAGAGCTTCGACACTATCCTAGACAACCGAAAGGAGCTTATCCGCTGTCTCCAGCAGAGGGCAGCACCATGCAGGCGGCAGGACCAGGGCTAGGCATGTGCCTCCACAAGTGTGCAAGGGTATGTGTGTATATTTGCAGGCATGTGTGTGGTTGTGCACAGTAAGTACATGATTGTTTGCTGGCATGAGTGCAGGTAAGCATAAGAGTGTGTATGTGCTAACATATAGGCAGGTATGTGTAGGCATATGTGATTAAGCATGTGTAAATGAGCTTAAGTGTGCTGTGTGTGCACATGTGTACACACGAGCTAACTTATAAGCAGACCTATGTGTGAGTGTGTAAGAGTGAACATACATGTGTGTATCATGTTTGTAAGAGAGAGTAAATTTGTATATGTATGTGTGGACAGGTACCCAGGTGTGTGTGCATATGTGCGTGAGTGAGGATGTATATGCCAAGGATGTGTGTGCATTTGAGTGAGTTTGATTGTGCGGGCTTGTGTTCAGTGTATGTGAGTGAGCCCTTGTGCAGGCCTGTGTGTAGGGGTGTTTGTGTGCAGGTGCAAGCATGGGAAGTACATTAGGAGCATGTACATTTTCAGGCAGACCATTGAACAGGTGTGTGCCAATATATATCCAATTGTACCTGTGGGGCATGCACCCACACCCTGTGTTACCCATGGCCTACCCCAGCCTTTTTTCTCCACTGTGTCCTGCTGCTTCCTGGAGAGAGGGCTAGCCTGCTGTCATTTATAGGAGGGTTGTAGCTGATCCATTCTCCTGGGATTTCCCAAGCTGCCTCTCCTCTCCCTTCCCCTCACCTAACCCAGACCTTGCTATGCTAAGGCTATTGTCCCTGATGTTAGCTTTGCTGTAAGAGGTTTAGTGGCTGCCCTGGCCTGCCATGGCATTTTTGCATGGCTGTAATTATGTCAGGACAGTTGGTGGAGAATTGGTATCAGGGAGGGGATCTGGGGGTGGTGATAGAGATGATGGGGGGGGTGGGGGTAGAGACAGAGAAGGAGATAGGGGACTGTCTCTCTTGAATTCTGCCTTTGGGCACAAAGGAGATGAGTGTAGGGAAGATGGCAGTGGCACAACCCTGTGAAGAACAGGAGGATGGGAATTCTCAAATGCCAGTTCCCAAACAAACCATACCTCTCCACTGGGTTGAAAACCATATTGATTTAAGCTTCTGAGGAAAAGGAACGTGTGTTTATTAGCTTCCAAGTAATAGACAGGCTGTTGGGGAAAATCTCACTTCCCGCTCTGTGCCTCTACCTTGCTGTGGCTCTCTGGCTCTAGCGACATTGGAGGTCGAATTGATTTAGTCCACTTCTCTGAAATCAGACTGTCAAGAGGAGCCAGAGCTCGGCTTTCCAGGGTAGGAAGGGGGTAGTGTTGTCAGCCCAGCTTCTAGAAGTTCTTAGGGTGCTGGTCATAGCCACTTCTTCCACTGCACTGCCTTGAAGCAGGGATTGCCAGGCTCCGGCACAGGCTGAGTTGGAAAGTGGGTGAGTCTCAGGGAGAACCAACGACTAAGGTAGCTGAGCTCTCTGCCTTGCTCCTGGGAGCCAAAAGAATGCAAAGTCCTGTTGGGTGAACAGTGGCATGGAAGTCACCGATGCTGCCTTTGGCCCTCAGTGTCCCTATCTGCAAAATGCGGGGGCTCTTCCTGTCTATTGCTAAAAAGTTTCCTCCCTGACGGGTGGGTGGAAGGTAGAGGGAGCGGGGCTGAAGCATGGGCCCTGGAACTTGTGTCTGTACCTCTTGCATGTTGAGTGTGAACCCGGCCTCTGGGACGACCCAGGATGAATAAACTGGGGCAGAGAATTAAATTTCTTGAGTATGTGTTTCTCGTCTGCCTGTTGTCCGGTAGCCTCTTTTCCACACCATCTGAGCTCCCCTATTGAGCGGAGTCCTGGACTGGGAGCTGGGGTAGCTCTAGGGGAAGACCCTGGGGAGGAGGAATTCAGACTCCCAGACCTGGCAATCCGATGTTGGGGGGGGGCTCCCAGTCCGACGGGAAAGACGGCCTCTGCACTGACAGCCATATATGGGATTGTCCTTGTCCTAAGTCACCTTTAGGCCTGAATAAATTGTGATGTACATACCATACACACACTCTGTCTCATACTCAACTGTGCCCTGGAGTCACCTTTCCCTGGGGGGCTCCCTGACTGTGAAAAACTGAGCTGGGGTCCCTAGCTGGTTTTGATCTAGATATAGTTAAAATATTCAGTTGTCTCTCGGTATCTGAGGGGATTGGTTCCAGGCCCCCTGATGGATACCAAAGTACAATATATGTGATTCATGGTTGAATTTGACAATGTCGAATCCATAGATACAGAGGGCCAACTGTATATATGTGAGTGAGTTAAGATATTTGTTGATGCCAGTTTGGAGTGTATCTTCTATTTTACATTACTTTGTATGATTTATTAATTTCTTTCTTTTTTTTTTTTTTTGAGACAGAGTCTTGTTCTGTCACCCTGGATAGAGTGCATTGGCAACATCATAGGTCACTGCAACCTTAAACTCCTGGGCTCAAATGATCCTGCCTCAGCCTCCCAAGTAGCTGGGACTACAGGTGTGCACCATGGTGCCTAGCTAATTTTTCTGTTTTTAGTAGAGACAGGTCTCGCTCTTGCTCAGGCTGGCCTTGAGCCCCTGAGCTCAAGCAATCCTCCCGCCTAGGCCTCCCAGAGTGCTAGGATGACAGGTGAGCCACTACGCCTGGCCTGATTTGTTAATTTCTCAAAAATTCATTACTTTTTCTTCTGTTTTCTATACTAAGCAGGGTTCTCAGTTTCCAAGTCTGAGATTTCCCAGATCCAGGGCTGCTCCTGGCCCTGGCTCGAGCCCCCACCCCTCCTATGTCCAGTTGTCACTATAGTTGTCCTGGCCTCTCCTCCCCAAAATTCATTATTTCTATAAAGAAGGTATAGTAGGCCGGGCGCGGTGGCTCACGCCTGTAATCCTAGCACTCTGGGAGTCTGAGGCGGGCAAATCGCTCGAGGTCAGGAGTTCAAGACCAGCCTGAGCAAGAGCGAGACCCCATCTTTAAAAAAAATAGAAAGAAATTAATTGACCAACTAAAAAAAAAATATATATATATACACACATATATATACACAAAATATATATATACACACACAAAAATATATATATATTAGCCAGGCATGGTGGCGCATGCCACTGCTGTGAGCTAGGCTGACACCACAGCACTCACTCTAGCCTGGGCAACAAAGTGAGACTCTGTCTCAAAAAAAAAAAAAAAGGTATAGTAGTTAGCTACTGCTGCATAACAAAGTACCCTGAAATTTCATGGTTTAAAACAATACATATTTATTATGTCACCATTTCTGTAGGTCAGGAATCTGAGCATAGCTTAGCTGGGTCCTGTGCATCATAGTCTCTTAAGCAAGGTGTCAGTCCTGGGTGTGTGGTCTTGGTTGGTGGCATTCAGTGCTTCTCAGGATGTTGGCTGGAGACCACCTTCAGTTCCTTGCCATGTGAGCATTTCCAACATGGCAGCTTGCTTCTTCAAAGTATGCAAACCAAGAAAGCAGTAGAGTGCTAGCAAGATAGAAGTCACAATTTTCTGCAACCTAATCACAGTGTCTTGCCATTTTCTACAGTTAGAAGCAAGTTACTTAAGGGGAAGATATCACACAGGCTGTAAGTACCAGGAGGCGGGGATCATCCAGGGCCATCTCAGAGGCTGCCTACCACTGAGGGTATAACTTGATTGCTTAAATAAAGGCATGTTTTATAGATTAATTTTTATACAAATAATTCTACTTATAAAAATTGAAATCTCGGCCGGGCGCGGTGGCTCAAGCCTGTAATCCTAGCTCTCTGGGAGGCCGAGGTGGGAGGATCGTTTGAGCTCAGGAGTTCGAGACCAGCCTGAGCAAGATCGAGACCCCCATCTCTACTATAAATAGAAAGAAATTAATTGGCCAACTAATATATATAGAAAAAAATTAGCCGGGCATGGTGGCGCATGCCTGTAGTCCCAGTTGCTTGGGAGGCTGAGGCAGCAGGATTGCTTGAGCCCAGGAGTTTGAGGTTGCTGTGAGCTAAGCTGACGCCACGGCACTCACTCTAGCCTGGGCAATAAAGTGAGACTCTGTCTCAAAAAAAAAAAAAAAAAATTGAAATCTCATTTCAGAGAAATCTCATGGCCCCTTTTGCCCCTTCCAATAAGGCAAACATATTTTAAGCCTCACAAAGTATACTTCTTGCCAGGCGTGGTGGCTGGCCCCCCTAGTCCCAGCTACTTGTGAGGCTGAGGCCGGAGGATTGCTTGAGGCTGGAAATTCGGGCTACAGTACACCACAATCTCACTCGTGGAAAGCCATTGCAGTCCAGCCTGGGCAACATAGTGAGAAACCCATCTCTAAAAATAACAAAGTATACTTCTCATTGAAATAGGCAGTGACCCAGGACATTCATAATTCTTATCATGTCTATACTTGACACTTAAACAGAGACAAAATTGAACCACTTTTAACAAATTCCGTTTATTAAGAGCTGTTTTGGCAAAGGGCTATAGCTAAATTTGAGAGGCAATTTCTAACAATGAGACAGTGTCAAGCCCTTGGAGCACAAGAGGGCGAATTTTCGGGAGTGTCCCTTTTCTAAATGTGCAAAGGCTCTTCTGAGCACAACTGCTGGTTAAGTTACAGACGCTCTGGATTAGGACCTTGGCTCCATCGTTTTCTGTTTGTGTGACCTTAAGCAAGACAATTAACTTCTCTGAGCTTCCGTTTCTTTCTCTTAAAATGGGGACAATAATAATAACTACCTCGTAGGGTTTTTGGAAGGATTAAGTGAATATATGATATGTAAAAGACTTAGAACTGTCCCTGACACATAGAAAATGACATTAATGAGAGTTGTGATTATTATAATAAATAGTGTTTTTGTGATGCACAATTAACTTTTTCATAGAAAAACAAAATTTTCCTTAAGGAATTTTTTTTTTTTTTGAGACAGGTTCTTGCTCTGTTACCCAGGCTAGAGTGCAGTGGTATCATCATAGCTCACAGCAACCTCAAACTCCTGGGCTCAAGAGGTCCTCCTGCCTCAGTTTCCCAAGAAGCTGGGACTATAGGCATGCACCACCATGCCCAGCTAAGTTTTTAATTTTTTTGTAGAGATGGGGAGAGTGGTTTGATATTGTCTAGGCTGGTCTCGAACTCCTGGGCTCAAGTGATCCTCCCTCCTCAGCCTCCCAAAGTGCTAGGATTACAGCCATGAGCCACCAGGCCTGGCCTTGTAAGGAATTTGAATCTAAAATCTGAAAGTCATCTTTTTTTTAAAAAAGGCTGTTAAAAAATAAAGCTGCCTAATATTCCATAAAAGAGATCTCTGAGCTGAGAAAAATGAAGGCCAGACCAAGGAAGCACTGTGGTGTACTGTATGTTTAAAGAAACCCTGCTAGTCACTGAGGGTCCAGGGAGAGACCCGGCCGCTGGGTGGTGGCAGGTTTGGGAAGAAGACCGGCAAGAGCAGAGAGTCAGAGCCACAGCCAGGGAGTCAGAGTTGGGGCAGGGAAACAGGCAGGGCTCCACTGGCTGAGGCAACCCAGCCAAGAATTGTGGTTCCCCATCAGGTCCGCTGGCCACTAGTCCTAACCATGGGAAGTGCCAAGGCTACTGCTGTACCTCCCATGGGCAGACCTGGTCTAGACTCTCTAAACTTAGTTTCTTTGCCTGTGGCACTTGTAAGGATTGAATGAGAAAACGGACCTGAAGACACTCTATATGTATTAAGAAGATTTAGCGCCTCCTCAGCATAGGCCCTGAGGAGGCTGCCCCTGTCTTTCAGCAGCTCTGTTCTCCACAGGCAGATGAGACTTGCATCCAAAAGCCAAGTGCACAAGCCACTCCCAGCCTAGGAGAGGGGAAGTCAGGACTGGCCTTCTGTGCAGGTCTCAGCCGGAGACAGCTATACCTGGGAGGTTTTAAAGTCACTGGGGTGGGGATTCCTAAAGTCACTGGGACAGTGGGCAGAATAGGGAGGGTTCATGTACTTGGCAGGGGTTTGGCCAGTCAGCCACCTCCACCCCCTTACTCCTCCCACCAGAATGAAATCACATGACTAGGAGCAAGGAAGTCTAACCCAGGTTTTGGGAGCTACATGAGAAGTCTTGCTCAGTAGGAGACCAGGAGGGGCAGGGCACACAGCAGAGGTCTGAGCAAGCTGCAGGTATAGGACTGGAGCACAAAAGGGACTGGCAGGAGGGCAGTGTGAGCCTGGGTCCATTGAGAACGTTCTCTCCAGGAACCCCAACTATGTCGGTCCATCAAGTATGATCAGAGGAGATGCGGTTAAAGGTTGGGTACAGGAAGTGAACTGGGCACTGAGGAAAAGTGTAAGGAATTGGGTGGATAAGGCTGCAGAATATGGTAGGCGGGCTTCCCAGCGGGGGTTAAAAGGTGGCCTTACTAATAACTTATCTAACAGAGGAGAACAAACTATCGAATAGTAAGAGGAATAAAGTCACAACACATGACTGCCCCTTTAAAGAGAAAACGCTCACTACCACCTTTGTTTTGTTTAATTAAAACACCTGTGGGCTAACTCTTTCTCCCTAAGAGTTCCTTTTCTCAGCCTTGAAGGGCCCTAAGGGACAGTAGGGGTGGGAATTCTCTGCCTCAGTTCCTCCCAGGACCAGAGTCCAAGGATTCAGAGAAGCCCCCTCACAGAGAACAGAAAAGATAACACCTGCAATGGCTTCACCACTGCTTCTGTTATCAGTCTGCTGAAGCAGAGGGGGGAAAAGCCATTTTCACCCTTTAAAACTACCTTCCCACTTCTGTGGCCAGCTCTTTCCACCTTCCTTCTTGCTATGCCATTTTCCTTCTCTCTCCCTCTCTATTTCCACCTCTCTCTCTCTCTCTCTAGAAAGTAAATAAACTTTTACTTCTGTATATCCTAAATCAGGGGTCCTCAAACTTTTTAAACAGGGGACCAGTTCACTGTCCCTCAGATTGTTGGAGAGTGCAGCACACATTCCACACATGCGCACTGTGGGCCCAGGACCAGTCAGCTGCTAAGCAGGACGGGCAGCGGCAGCAAAAACACCCAGCGGGCCAGATAAGTGTCCTCGGCGGGCTGCATGTGGCCCACCGGCCGGCCGTAGTTTGAAGACCCCTGTCCTAAATTCTGTGTGCAAAATATTTCTCTACCCATGGGTGAATTTCCTACCCTTTCAGGGGTGTGGCATTTTAGAGCTCTAAGGGGATGGAATGCCCCCTGGTGGCAGCCTATGACCTATCTTCTTGCCTCTGTTTCCTTCAAGCCTCCTCCCAAGCTCAGTGTTAGTGCTTCCTACTCACAGTATGAACAGGTGACAGGAACAAAAGCGGGTGAGGTATATGAGCCCTGGTCAAGGAAGGCTTCCCGGAGGAAGAAGAGCGCAGAGAACCAGTAGAAGCTGAGGCAACAGAGGACAGTGATTGCAAGTGCAGGCTGCACCCAGATGTCTTGGATCCTCCTTGTACTGGTTGTGCCTCACTTTTCTCAACTGTAAAATGAGGGTGACAGTAGTACTTCTCTTGTAGGGTTCTGCAAAAGTTATATGATTTAACACATGTGAAGGGCTTAGACCCGAGCCTGGCACATAGGACGTTTTCCCACATGCCAGCTGTTCAGGAGAGGACAAGAAGGCCATCAGAGACAGGAGATGCAGCTGGGCAGTTGTGCTGAGTATTTAAAAGCATTGATAAAGGGCCTTGACTCCCAGACCCATGAGTTTCATGGGTGCTGGTGGTGAGAAGAGGAGCATGAGACGGGGATGTTCTGGGATCTGAGCCAGACCTAAGATCCACACAGGTGTACGTGCCCACGCCCACCGGGCACTGCAGACGCGCAGGCACCAGCCCCCACACGCATGCAAGCACGCACACCTGCACAAGCGCCACTCACAAACGCACACTCGTGGACACGCACGCACTTGCCTGCTCCCTCCCCGCCCCCCAGCCCTCTCAGAAACAGGACTGCACCCAGGCTGGGGAGGCTTCCACGCCCGGCAGCCCCCTGCCCCCGGACTCCCCCAGCCCTGGCACCAGACTGCCCGAAACGTGCCTGCCTCTCCCCTCCAGGCCTGTAGGCTCCCGCAGCCTAACCTTGTCCTCACCCAGATCCCCCGGCGCCGCCCCGCTCCTCCCCCAGGCCCCTAGGCTCAGAACGGGTCGATGCCCTAATCGCTCCATTCTCATTTGTCACCAGTGGATTTGAGAAGAGATTCGTCTGGGGGAGATGCCGGGCGGGCGGGGCAGGCGGTGGCGCGGGAGAACGGGGGCGTCATCCTGCTGAGGTCTCAGGTGTCCGAGCCGAGCTGGGGGAGAGGCTGGGTCCCCGGGGCCCCTCACTGGGGCTGAAAGAGGGCTCGGCGGGGGACGGGAGCAGCGCGAGGGGCTGGGCGCGGGAGGGGCGCGAGGGGAGCCCCGGCCCTCGGCGCCGAGCCGGGACGAGGTGGCAGCGACCTCGTGGCGTTCAGCTGGTGCTCGGCGGTCCCGGGCGGGCCCGTCCCCCGAAAGGCGCAGACAAAGGGCGGCCTCGCGGAGCCCGGCGGCGCCTCCGGTGGCCGAGCCCGCCCCACGCGCCGCCCCGCGCCGC
>VSMD01031256.1:0-39907 GCA_008750895.1 Mirza zaza | reverse complement strand
ATTGAATCTCCCTGGGGTCCTCTGAGCTTCTTGAACTTGTATATTGAGATTATTAGCAAGGCCTGGGAAATTTTCCTCTATTATATCTTCAAATAGCTTGTCCACCCTGTGAGTGTTGTCTTCTTCCCCTTCTGGTAACCCTATGACCCTAACATTAGGTTTCTTCACATAATCCCACAGCTCTTGTAGGCTTTGCTCTTTTCTCTTGTTTCTCTGCTCTATTTCTGTGACTGATTTATTTAATTGGAGGGTTTTATCTTCAATCTCTGAGATTCTTTCTTCTGTTTGGTCTACCTTGTTCTTGAGACTTTCCACTGTATTTTGTAGTTCCCTGACTTGATTCTTCACTTCCAGGAGTTCGGTTAAACTTTTCTTCATTGTGTCTATTTCTTTAGTGAACTTTTTTTCTAGATCCTGGAGGCTTTTTGTGGTTTCTTTGTGCTGGTTATTGAGTTGTTCTTGCAGGTCAGTGAGTGTTCTTATGATCCACATACGAAATTCCTCTTCTGTCATTTTGGTTGCCTGATTTTGGTTGGTGTCCGTTTCTAGATGGCTGGGGCTCCTCTTTGAGGGTGTGTTTTCCGATTGGTTCTTCATATTTCCTGAATTCCTTCGTTGATTTCTTCCCATGTCGATCAGTTGTTGTTTCTTTTCTTTAGGTTTTTGTTTGGGTGTTCACACGCCTTGTTTAGTTTCTGAGCTGGTAAGTGGTGTCTGTGGGTGAGATTTGACCACTCCCTGTGTAATGAGTCAGTAGATGTCGTGAAAAGGGTGTGCAGGATGCTCTCCCTGTCAGTAGGTGGCACTTGCTTGGAAGAACAGGCTATGCTGTTGTTTTTGTGTCCTGTTATCAGCTCTTGGTCCTGAAGAGAGAACTCTAGTGCTTCAGGTGGTGGGTGGGACCCTGGGACTTCCAGGTGTGTCCTTTTTCCCCTTCAGTGAGCGCTGGTGTAGGAGAGAGTCTGGGCGGAGCTGAGTTGGCTAAGCCCACCCTCAGGCACCACCAATGCCGTCAGCAGGTGTCAAAGTTCTGTTCTCTGCTTCCAGGCAAAGCTGACAGGGAGGGGCTGGAATGGCCCCGCTCAGTCAGAGAGTCTGCGTGTGGGGGTCAGGCTGTCCGAGACCCTCAGTCTGGAGCAGGCCTGGCCTCTTTCCACCGTCCCCAAGTCCGCGGCTACTCCTGGGCCTCTGTCAGCAGGCCAGACCACACGCCACCAGGCCTCCCCTGGCTGTGATGCCGGCAGGGAGGTTCCCTGCCCAGGAACGCCACCTGGGCTGGGCACACGGCCTCCCTTTGGGGGGAGGATTGCCCTCTAGGACGCTGATCTGCCCCTGAAGGCACACACACCTCAGCAGGCTGTTCATGTATATCCCTTCTGTTCCCCGGGCAATGCGAGGCCTCGGTGCACGGGATTTGGTCTACAGGTCTGACCTCTGGGTCCCAGAGTTCAAACTTTGTCCCCACCAGGGAGACGAGTGCCTGTCCCAATTCACCCACAGGGAGCCCAAGCTGGGTCTATGTATCTCAACCTCAGGCTCTGCCCCATTCTCCTGGGATCACTGTGCCAGCAGCACCTGGGAGGGCTGGTGGGCAGAAAGCTCACAGTCTGAGTTCCCCTTAGTCAGCTGTAGGGCCCCAAAAGGGATGGTCTCGTTCCCTGGAGGTGCCTCCGGCTTGTGGCTATATTGTCTCTCTGTCTCTCTGGGCAGCTGCGGGTAGGGTCGGGGGAGGGGAGGAGGAGGCAATATGGCGTCTGCTGCACGGCTCGGGTCTGTGCACACGGAGGTGCCCTGAGGGAGTTGGGAGCCTGGTGCCGTGTCCGCTACTGGCTTACTGCTCACTGGTGGTGATTGTCCCTGGGCTGGTGTCCGCAGGTCCCTCTGCTTGCTGGGGAGCCCACCAGTAGTCCAGGATGCAGGGGAGGAGAAACAGCAGATCCACCTCCCCTTCCCGCTGGTCTCCGGGCTGCTCTGGGGGTCCCAGCCTCCAGTTCTCCTCCTCGACCTCCTCCCGTGGAGTCTCCCGTGGTCTCAGGTACTCCTCCTGCCGACCCTCATCCGATGTAGGCTCATCTTCTTGCTTCTTTCTTCTAATTTCTGCTAGAATCTGTCTTTTCTTCAGAGACACTCTGTCTGGCGGTGTTTCTCATCCGCCATCTTCTGGGCGGGGGCTGAAAACTATTTTTGCGTGACATAATATGCTACGGTTAAGGGATTTTCCCCCTGCACTTTGAATGTGTCATGCCACTCTCTCTTGGCTTGTAAAATTTCCATTGAGGAGTCTTTTGTCAGATGTGTTGGAGCGTCATTGCATGTTGTTTCTTTTTTCTTGCTTCACTGAGGACCTTTTCTTTATCTGTAACCTTTGGGAGCTTGATTATTAAATGCCTTGAGGTAGCCTTGGTATCTTTCTCTAGTTTTGGAAAGTTCTCTGTTATTATTTCTTTGAATAAAGCTGCTACCCCAAACTCTCTCTTCTCCTTAAGGTCAATAACTCTTAGATATGCCCTTTTAACACACTGACTGCCACACTAGGAGAAAAAAAGAAAAACAAAAACAAAAAAAAACTTTCCCTGGAGCCACAGTGTTTTAGTAAAACAAAGTAATCTTTTCTAATTTGCTATTTTTATTGTTTTCTGTGTGTGAATTATATGCAATGATATCCACATTTTTATAATTAACTCACCAATATTAATTATAACAATAAGTACAAACAAGTAGAATTTTCATGAACCAATTGCAGGGTTTTGCTTCATGTGGCGCTTGGCTCAAAACTAGCCCAAGTAAAACACAACTCACATGGCAGTTAATATGCTAAGGCTATTTTCTAGATTGTGTAGGTGTGCTTTATTTTTTTTTTCCTTTTTCTTTCTTTTCTTCGATTTTCAAATAGCCTGTCTTCAAGCTTACTAATTCTCTCTTGTGTTTGATTAATTTTGCTGTTGAAAGACTCTGATGCATTTTTCAGTTTCTCAGTTGAATTTTTTAGCTCCTGAATTTCTGCTTGATTTATTTTATTTTGTCAGTCTTTTATACTGTAATAGCCTTGAAAATTCCTTCTCTGTGTTTGTCTTGAATTTCACTGAACTTCTTCAGGACAGCTATTTTGAATTTTTTACCTGAAAATCATCTATCTCCATCACTCTGAGATTGGTCAAAGATGCCTTATTTAATTCATTTGATGAGACCGTGTTTTCCAGGGTATTCTTGATGTTTGAAGATGTTCATTGATGTCTGAGTATTAAAGAAATAGGCATTGATTCTAATCTTTGTAATCTGGGCATGTTTGAACTCATCCTTCTTGAGAAGACTTTTCAGATATTCATAGGGAATTGAGTGTTATGATCTAAGCCCTTTTTTACTGCAGCAGTATCAGCTCTGTAGGCACTCTAAACCCAGTAATGCTATGACTCTTATAGATTCTTGGTACTACTGCTTTGATTAACTTGCGTAAGATATAGGACAACTCCCTGAATTACCAAGCAAAATTGGTCACTCTCTTCTCTCATTATTTGTGCTGGGATGTCAGAGTTGGGGGATGATTTACGTTGCCCTTGTTACCCTCTTGGCCACCAGAGCTGGGTCTGCAACCGGTTACACCTAAAACCAGCCCAATCTTGCTCAAAGCCCTTGGTGACTCTGTCTGGGCTATCTCTGATGTTTATTCAAAGCCCCAGGGCTTTACAGTCAGCAGGTGGTGAATTCTACCAGGTTTAAGTCCTTCTATTTGGGGAAGCATATGCCCTTCTGGCCCAGGGTGTGTCTAGCAGTGCTGTCTAGGAAATAGAGTCTGGAAGAAGGGGCTGCAGGAGTGTGTCTGGTACTTTATCGTGGCTGAATTGGTACCCAAGTTGTGAGACAAAGTGGTTTGTAGTCTTCTCTTTCCTTTCCTCAAGCGGAAGAAGCCTCTCATCAAGCTGCATTATCTGCAGTTGGGGGAGGGGTGACACAGGCAATAACTTGGCTACAACCATTGGTGTCTCATTGGGTCACATGCACCCAATGTCCACTGTCTCTGAGCCAGCACAGCTGCAGGACTTGCCAAGAACTGTAGCCTTTGTAGCCAGACTACCCTGTGAATTTATTTGAGGCTTCTTTCCTTAGCCAATGATAGGGCTAACTAGAACTCAGGTTTTTATAGCTTGGGGAGAGGATTCCACTCTGTACAGTCTGGTTGAAATGCCCCCTCTATGGTTGCCAGTAGAATCCTGTCCTATATTGTGTTGCCCTGTGACAACGCAGTCCTGAGTTCCATTGCAAAGTACCATAATCACTTCACTATCCCCTATCCCTCACTAAGGAACATAGATTCTCTTTCTACTCAGTGTGCTGGAGTGACACTGCCGGAGGATAGGGAAAGCGTAGCATAGGCAATGCAGGATTATCTTTTTTTGCTTGTTTCCTTGATATAATGTTAAAACCAGATACTATGATTGGTCTTTCTGAAGGTGCTTGTTTGCTTGCTTGGATAGTTGTTGGATTTAGTGTTCCTATGGAGGAATGATTGGTGGAGGCTTCAGTTTGACTATTTTGTGTTGCTCCTCCTATTTATCATTTTTACCCAACTGTGAGACTGTGTTTTTAAATTTGTGTATTTATGTTAATTTTATTTTTACAATCTTATTTTTAAGCATCAATATACTTTTATTTTTGTATTATTATTACTTCGTTTTTTATTTATTTTTTATTTCAGCATATTACGGGCATACAAATGTTTAGATTACATATATAGCCTTTGCCCCACCAAAATCAAAGTTTCAAGCATGTCCATCCCCCAGACAAAGCTCAAAGAACCCATTAGGTGTGAATATCCCCATTCCCTCCTCCCCACCCACCTGCCAACACCCGATGAATGTTACTACTATATGTGCACTTAAGTGTTGATCAGTACATATCAGCAACTCTCAACTTTTCCTTCTTTCATTTTCTTTTTCCAGTGTTGGGGAGGAATACATTCTTACTTATGTAATTCAACTAGTTATTTTCTTAACAAATTTTAAAAACAAATCATACTTACATCTATATATCTATTAATATTTACTTCAAAATATAAAACAGTCTATTCATTTTCTCCCAGAAAATCTGAGACCATAAGTATGCTTTGGATTTAACAAATTTTGAGAATTCTAGATCTTTGGAGCTAAAGTATATAAGAATATACTCCCAACTAATTCTCATCATGTTAGTATATTTACATAATAAATAGAGTTATTATTGACAAATGCAATTGTTTATCCATATTTTAATCATAATTTAGATTTAATCCCAAATCAAATTATTTTAATCTTCATTATTGATCATATTGTACTATTTCTAACATGTTCCTATTGTCTTTATTTTGATTATCTTTGGATTAAATAAATACTTTTGATTCAGGAAACCTGTGTAGTTAAATTTTACTTTCTCAGCCTTTTACATCTACTGTTATCTTTCTTTATTCTCTACATGAATAACACTGTTTGTTATATAACCTTTGGATCACAAAGCTTTTTCATTCAAATTAAATAAAGTGTATCTGATGTTGTGCTTTTTGGGTGACAAAATACTTCACTCTAGTGTGTCTAAATTTCTATTGTATTTAATTTTATTTTATGATGTATAGCGAAGAATTTGTATCTGATCATTCAATTTCCTTTTGCTTTAGGATACATTCCTTCTGCAATATTCTTGATTAGCACTTCTGTTTGTTCTTGTCAAATAGAGCAATTAAACATATGTTGATTTATCTCTGTTTTCTGTCCTCTTCATCTCTGATTATTTAACATTATTTTTATTAAAGATCTTTTTATAGCAGTTTTAAATTTACAGCAAAATTAATAGGAAGATACAGAGAGTTTCCCATATATATTCCTTTTCCCCAAACATGGGTAGCCTCCTTTATTAATATCCCCTGTCAGGATGGTACATTTGTTATAACTGATGAACTCACATTGACAGATCATTATCATCCAAAGTACATAGTTTGCATTAGGGTTACCTTTTGTTTGTACATTCTGTGGGTTTGAGAAAATGTATAGTGGCATGCAATCATTATTATAGCATCATACAGTATATTTTCACTGCCCTAAACAATCTCTGTACTCTGACTTACCACCACTATCCTTCAGGAAATCACTGATGTTTTCATCATTTCTATAGTTTTGCTTTTTCCAGAATGTCATATAGTTAGAATCATACAGTATGTAGCCTTTGAGATTTACTTCTTTGACTTAGTAATATGCATTTAAGTTTCCCCTATACCTTTCCATGTCTTGTAGCTCATTTTTTTTAATGCTAAATCTCTGATTTTTTCAAACTTTTGCCTATCTCTTACAACCTGAGACATCTAGCTTTCTTCATCATGAACTTAAGTTTATGGATGTCAATTCTAATTTAACAATTTCTAATATGATTGACAATTTGGCTATTGTTTTTATTAATATTTTGTCTTTATATCCTATTCTGATATTTTCTCCTCCCTTTTCTTTTGCTTACCTTTCCCCCCAGTTCCAATTTTCTCTAAGCTTTTTTAATCAGAAATTTTATCTCTTATTTTAGATTTTATGTTTTTTAACTCTTCAGACAAGAAAATTTAATCTGTATACAATTTTCTTGTTTTCTATATTAACTAATTTTTTAAAGTTAAATGTCATGATTACAAGGTTGAACTTCAGTAGTCATACTATGTATTTTCAAATTTTGGCTGTAGTACTTACTGCGTGATGTTGGACTTCTCACTTAAGCACTCTGTACCTATTCACTCATATGTAAAAAAATAATACTAACAATCAAAATAAGATGATAATTTCAGAAACTTGAAATTAAACCAGATGCCTAATAAATACTTCATAATATTTGCTCTTGTGATACTGATGGTGATATTGATGGTAAGAATGAATGATCTCCCACACCTTCCTCTGTGCTTTGGTCTTATTTTTATGCCCTGGTGCCCCTCACACAGCTTAAATTGCTTCTATGTTTTCTGTTGTTGACTTCTTTTGTTTATTCATTCTTAAACTTTGAAAATGTAACTACTTTTGGTATATTTCTCAATCTGGGGTGACCCTCAACCTCATTTCCTGAAAAAGCAATGATAGCATAATTGAAAGTAAATAGAACAGAACTTAATCCCACTAAACTGATTGAAAAATCATAACATGTGAGGGCTGGAGGTGAAGGATAGATGTGAAGTACTTTACTTGCATCAATAGTACTACTTCAGATTGTAAAAACAATTGACAAATACTGGGCTGAGAACTGAAATGTCAGAGTTACTATCCCCAAAAAATGGGTGGCAAGTTAGGTCTATTGATAACTATATGGATTGGGAAAACTCCATTACACTATTATTGTTAGATTGATGGTTCTCAGAGCAGGTGGAACACATAAACATATTATCCTACATAATTAATGCATTCACTGTTTATGAGATAAAGTCCTTCATTAAATATTCTTCTCCTTTTGCATAAGGATTTAACTTTGGACTTCTATGTATTTTATCTCCCAAACTATTTTGGTCTTGTCTACTTACCTTTTCAGTCCTCTTTGCTTTGAATCTGGTTTTTAATCTCTATCTGATTCTAAGAACTTGAAAATATTAGACACTATATATATATTCCTGGGGCTACTTTAATCAGAACTCAAACTTCATGCAGCTTTTGCCATATGATTCCTTTTTATTCCATAGCCACAACCAAAGGCCAGAGTTACTCTGTCCCCTGAACACAATATCACCCAGGAAGATTAAAATGGGTACTAGAACATACTTTAGTCCTCTAGAAGGGAAGTTTGATTCTCTTCCTGACATTTATTTCTGCCCAGAGTGACATAGTATATAGGGCTCTACTGCCTTCAAATATCTGAAGGCATATTATATAATATAACCACCAAAAAGAACAAGATAATTAGGAAATGTTATTTAGAGGTTTAATATAGGGAATATATTATTTTTATTTTATTTATTCTTTCACTTTTAATTTTATAATAATTACATTTCCAAAATAAATACATTTCCAAGAAAAAGAAATGACTTCTCATGTAGGATACTAAGTCCCCTCTCCTTTATTATAGAAGCAGCAGTGTGATCATCTGTTTTTTGTTTGTTTGTTTGTTTGTTTTAAAGGTTTTAGAAAAGAATCTGTGCAGACTGGGCAAATTAACCAGATCAATCATCATCAAAATGTGCTCTGGGGAACTTCAGAGTTCTGCCGCAGGGGGATGAGGCAAAGCTTGCTTCTTTCCCTTAAACCAGATCTGCTACACTTTCCATCTGTTTTATATTTTGGGGTTCACTGTACAATTTTATTTGGATTTAAAAAAAAGTTCTGCTGGTAAAGTTATAACTCACCGGGCTGGATGACTTTTAAATACCCTTCCAACTCAATAATTCTATGGCATGATTTAAGTGTCTATAATTCAATATTCCATATAAAAACATAAAGCTAAGAAAACAATTAGAAAGGTAGGCTTGTCATTCTTCTCTATGTATTATTTAATAACTCTTCATTTCATTACTATAATATAATAAAAATTGTTAATAGAGTTTTAAGACAGTGTGGTAAATGTACCATCCAGGGTAAAGGAGGCTTAAGCTAAAGCATACTAATATCACAGGATATAAATTAGAAGAATGGTAAGAGGTATATTAATAATGCTAATAATATATTATGTTATTTAACATAATATTAAGCACACAACTTAAGACATATTTTATAAATATTAAATCCATTATGATTCAATATGATTCAGTTTTAAAATAGTATACTTGTTTTCAAAGGAACCATCATAGTATTTGTGATAAATAAATTTTTCTTATCTGAAATACTTGTAAATGATGCATTATACAGTACATAACAGCAAGATCTGGTCCCTCTTTACAAAGTTTTGAAGTAATAAAAACTAGACTTTTATCCTGGCGTACTTTGAGAAATAGAAATTTCCATATGAAAAGCCATGATTGTGGATTTCAATAAAAGTAAAATTCCCAGTTCCACAAAGTGGAAACATCCAATTACTTAAGCATATTTGTCATAAGGAAAATATAAAACAAGAATTTGACTCAGTATTTATTAAGTGCAGATGATATAAAGAAACTATGGATGCTGGTTTCCATTTTCCTATTTTCTACTGGTAACATGGAACATTCTTAGTGGCATTTCGGCTTCTGTGTATTAGAAAATTTATACCACTCTGTGACATTAGATAACTATGAGAATCCTGTAGTGATAATAGCCTATGTTCTTACATGATGTTCTCTCATTAACATTCTCTCATTATGGTTCTGGCGCTTTCCTTGCATACTTGGAAGGAATGGAGAATGAATTAAGGAAATAGCCATGTGTCCAGAGACATAAAATTTTATCTTGTGACTGACTAATTAAACTATTGCTAGAGCAATGAAAGACTCTGTCAGAAGTAGAAATCTCAATATTCTGTTTTAGTATATTTCTTGGAAACTCAAGGTTGCAATTTCCACACTTTCATGAAAGTTTAAAGTGAAGTATCACATTACCAGACTTAAAACTATAATACAAGGCTATAGTAACCAAAAACACATGGTATTGGAACAAAAAAAAAAGACATAGACCAATGGAACAGAACAGATAACTCAGATATAAGACCATCTACCTACAAGCAACTGATCTTTGACAAGGCAGACAACAATGCACAGTGGGGAAAGAAGCCCTATTCAGTAAAAGATGGTGGGAAAATTGGATAGTCACATTCAGAAGAATGAAATAGGGCTTCTGTATTTCACCACCCACAAAAATTAATTCAAGATGGATAAAAGACTTATTTTTAAGGTATGAAACCATAAGAATTCTAGAGGAAAATGTAAGAAAAACTCTACGTATCAGCCTAGGTAAAGAAATTATGACTAAGACCCCAATGGCAATCATGGCAACAACAAAACTTAATAATTCCAATATATAATTTTTAAATAGAGCTACTTTGTTGAACAATTCTTGGCCCTTTGAAAAGGGATTAATTAAGTACAGTGTCTCCTGGACATAGTTTACCTTGAAAATACCCCACACTAAATATAGTGCCCCAAAATAAATGCAACATCCAAAATTTGACCAAAATATAGAAATAAATCCATTGTAATGCATATTTATATTGCATCTGCAAAATAAAATATACTGTTTTAAAGAGAGATTTTATAAACCTAAGGCTATCATTAACAATAAAGAAAAAAAAGAATATTTTCTGTGAAAGAGCTATAAGTCATTTTAAATACTGTTTCCAAATGCTCTAATTTCTTATGGAGCAAAAAATCTGTGTGCATAGGATTGGCTTAGCCAAATAGTATTCTTGATTATTCTTGGTGGAGGGAAAAAGGCAGTAAGTGATGATATCTCATTTTATTGGACTTTTGTTTTATTTGTTTTTGAAATTGCTATTTTTATTCAAACACAAACATTGCTATTTATCTGAATTATACAGTCAGGAGGTCCTATGACTAACATGCTATATTCCTATTTAACTTCTGCCTGCTCTAAAAGTACTTTAGACCATTAATCCCAAACTTTACGATAAAGTCACCTTATCAACATATCTGTACTGTCGCTTATCTAGTTATAATCAAAACCTGTTCTGACACATAAAAAGATGTTCTTATTATGCCAAAAAATCTGGACTGGCATATTAATTTGAAAGCTACCCAAGAATCTTAAATCCATAAGTAGCACTGTAGCATGATCTTTCATTCCTCACTGATTGAGTCTTTGTACCCAAAATGTGGCATGTACTCCACAATTCTCTTTTTTTTTTGTTGATTTCCTCACCAGAAATTCACCAGTAGCCAGATCAACACAATGCATTCTTTATAAAAAATTCCATTCCATGTCTTTACCACAAAATGAATATGGAAACCATTAAAATAATATTTTATACATTTACTTTACAGTTATTCACAAATCCCTATTAGAATGGCAATTTACATTTTATTTTTAAATTACTGAGCTATGATGATTTTAAGAAATAAATAAATAAGAAAGAATGTAGGAATAAAAGAATCCAAGAAAGGAAAAAGATGAAATAAAAGATATTAAAGGGGAAAAAATAGTCCCCAAATGACACTTGCATAAACTCTTTATTTATGAGTCCCCAGTGACTCATTCTAATATACTAAGTCCTTTAATTTTTCTTTCTTTTAAAGCAGAAATGATATTTGTCACAATATATATTATAGCATCAAAAACATCAGATCTTTATAAATGCACTAAAATGGTTATAAAATGATGATTCAAAGCAGTTTATCTACTTCTGAGTTTTGACTTTCTAAGATATTATAATACTATCCCCATGAATTTGGTAGATTATAGAATCAATAACCACTTTGAATGATTCAATTGCTTTTCTAAACAATAATGAAGGTAAAAGGAAGCAGAAAATTTCCACAGATAATAGCTTTCTGAGGGCAATTTTAAAAATCATATGTAAAACAAATAAGTAAATTCTTGACTATGCTTGAAAGACATAAACCAAATATAATCAGAATTAGTCAACTGCAGTCAAATTACAGCTGTTGTACACAATAGTAAACACATGTTTATGCATTTTAAAAGAAACACCAGACAGGCTGTGGTTCTAGTTTATGTTTCCCTTTAGTGGAAAAAAAATGACATGTTTCTGCTTTAGGAAACAATGTACAAAAGTTAAGAATATTTTTAAAGGCAATCCCTCGTGTAGTATTCTGAGGTTAGATCATGACTCCAGTCATTGTTTTCCAACTCAAATTATAGAGTGAAACATAAAAAAAATCAGAAGTACCTGGATCATTGTACTAAAGGAAAAGATCAAGGAGGAAAATAACATTCAGGAGAACCACTGAGGTAGGTCTTTTTATTCTGCTAGAAGATGTTAGCTACTATTGTTGAGAACTCACTATTTTTGAGACACAATGCTAAGCATTTTTTATCCATGACATCATTACATCTCCAAAACACTATTAGTTACTATTATTATCTGTTTTACAGATTATGAAATTTGAGATCAGAAAACTTAAATGATGCTCTTGGCATCACAGCCAGTAAGCAGCAAGATAGGGACAAAATCCACACACATGATTTGTTTGCTCAGAAGTATCTGGCTGAGTTTGCTTAGCCCAACACCTCCTGTGTAGAATCCAGAGAGTCAAATTAGATACTGGATATTAGAGGTAGATATTAGAACAAAGTTCTGCTGGCACAAGTTGGCCTTTGCAGCAAGGCCTTAACTTTTACAGAATATTTGGGATGAGGGAAGAGTATTTTGCTAGGGAGAAGAAATCAATCTACACTCTCAGGGGCTGGGAATATTTCATTTTAGTGCTTAAGTAAGTGGACCAGAGGGACATGACTGAGGTGATAGAAGCCTAAGACCCACAATAATTCAGAAAGCCCATAGCCTCTTCTTCTCTTAATAGCTTCACTCCAAACAGAATCTCCTAGCCAGAGAAACAGGGATTCAAAGCTTTGTCCAACATGCTGACCACCCAAGATCACATAGCTATATACACAGACATTCTTAGGCTGAGTGACTACTTTGCAGCAATCTCATCTTCAATTATCTATGTAAAATGTTTAAGTGTTTTCCGGCAAAATTTATCTGTGCATGATCTTCACTTGACCACACCAACTCTAGGGGGCACAATCTAACAGATGTCAGTGGCTATTTATATCTGTGAATATACCAGCTGAGGGGCTGGTATTGTCTATTTAAAAGACTTTTATGTATTTCTGAGTTTATATTTGCTTAATATTTTAAACTTAAACATAGATTGTTCAGATTAAACATATATGTTTAAAAATCAAATACATTAAAATACTTATTAGCATGATTTTCTATGACAAATCTGACAGAGTCCTCAATGTTAGAACCAATCTTCTCAGATCATTCAAAATCTTTCATTAGTCATGACACGTTTTATTTCTTTCTGAAGAATATGTTTATTTCATTCCATGCCATTTTACAGGTAAGGCAATCAAAGCACAGAGGAAAGAATTAAGGGATTTTTCAAATGAACCTCGTAATTTATCTCAGCTTCTCTTTTGAAGTCTCGACTTTAAACAGTCTACGACGTGTGCTGGGGAGGACTGTTATCAGTGGAGGAAGATGACCATTGTCACATGCAACAGGCTGGGACTGAAGAAACATTGTTGTCAGAGTGAATCCCAAACTGACGGTACTAACCAACGTTTTGCAAAGTGCATCAACAAACAGTATTCATGTATTGTCTTCACGTTTATTCTCCTTTTTATTTCATTGAGCTTCCAATATTCAAGTTTGATTTAAATGACAAAGTAGGAAATAAGGGGAAGAGCTGCAATCTATGCTTGGGTGAGGATTGCGCTGGCAAGAAGCCAATGATAGTGAGATGGAATTAATCATTAAAAGACATCAAACAAAATCAAACCTCAAGGGATGAGAGTTGGCCCTCTGAGGTCCAGTTATTCTTCTTGTGATGAGGTCATCTCTTAAATATAAATATATTTGAATTTACTTTTGTTATGAGAAACAGATAAGGGGATCCATAGACTTTTTGTATACCCAATGACACAACAGAAATATAGAACCTGGGAATATACAGTTTTAAGGAAGCGAGAACTGTCTTCTGAGGTGGTAGAGCAGGTTCTGAGGGCGGGTGCTATCTTCCCTCGCCTAGTGGCAGTGAGCTGAATAGTTCTCTGTTCCTGAAAGCTGTGGAATGAAACTGAATTTAAAGCATCCTTCATAACAAAGAAAGGGCACAGGTATTGGAACTATTTGTGTATCCTCAATTTGGAGATTCCTCTTGAATGAGCAGACAGAAAACTTGAATGAAATCAACCTACAAATGACTCTGAATCCCATAATTCTTACTAATAGTGGAAGCTGTGACCAGCCTTTGTGTTTTAACTTAGCTTATCAACAATTTCTTTTCAAATCATATTTGAGCAATCTGGATTTTGTTTAAGCTCAGTATTTTATTATCTTACCATTATTTTGGCACTAATCTCTTCTTTTTCAATTTGGCTATAAATCAACTCAGTCCATACCTGAGTCTTAGTCAAAATATTTTTTTTTTCCACTTGGATATTATGCAAAGACAAAACTAAACAAACCTTAGTCTGGGGAAAGAGAGGCAATATTTTCATTATTCATTAAAGCATCATCAATCCATAGTCAGTCCTTCTTACAAAGCTCTCATTTATTACCAATACTTGAAGTCTTTGTGACTCATTCCATATACATACCATTAATAATCTCCTGAACTTCAAGACTGCCATGCTACAACATGCTTCTTTGCTACATTTTTCTATAATTTCAGACCTTCTGGAATACAACTTTGCTAATTATAGCAAAGGAGTTATATTTATAAGAGAAAATTGCATAAATTGCTTTTCCAAAAGAACTAAACTCAAGTCATTGATTGGAGAAATTAATGTATTTTATTTTATCTGTTATCATAGCTACATCTTGCAAATTCAAAGATTATTTTGATTTAATATAGGTAAATATGGAGGAAACTTGAATTTCATCTAAGGTGAGCCAAATGTTACTTAAAGATAACACTTGAGAGCAATCAGGTAGCACTTCATAAATTCCTAAGTCCTGTGGGATTTAATTTCTTTGATTTAATGTTAAAATGGGTGTCATCTTCTCAAAGTGAAATTTATTCAGCATTAGGCTTAGACAAAAAAATAAAAAGTGTTTTATTGCTGGTATTAAGTTTAGAATTTAAAAGGAATCACCTAGTGACACAGCCCATTAACATCTTTGGCAAGATGTTTTATTAATTAATTTTGGCCAATTAACGCCATTGTCAAACCTAAATTTTAATGTGTGACCATGATACATAAACTAAGACCATGTAATCCTTAACCTTAATCCTCAATATCAGGTAAATATTATTAACATTAAATGCATGTGCCACATGATATATGATTATCTTTGCCATAACTTAACAATTAAATCTGCTCTTCAGCCATAATGTAAAAATTTATATTTACAATTGCAGTACAGAAACTTTTAAAAAATGTTTTATCTTGTTTATAATGAACAAAAGCTTTCCATTCCAGTTTTCCCTTATAATGTCACTGCCAAGTTAGTGACATCCTTCACTCAGACCCTTATTGCTATTTAATTATCCAATATAATCTTTACCTTTTGTTACCTATGCAACTATCATTGCTCTTTCTTTCCCATATTGTAACCAAATTATTGGCAAAGTCATAGGAAAAAAAAACAGTAAAGAATTCAGGACTGTAGTGTTTGATATGACACTTGCTTCAGGGCTAAGTGTGAAGAGGAGGAAGAAGTCAGTTTGAAGTTAGGTTCAGCATAGTTATTTATTTACTTGTGTTTAAATAATACTAAGACAAAGAATGATATATTTTAATTTAAATCTAAACTTCTTATATGAGTGGAGGAATAGTATTCATAAATCATAGAGAGTTAAGGAATCAGCAGAATGAAAATATGCAGAAAAAATGTGGAAACTGTATGAGAACCAAAGAAGGAAAGTGAAATGTTCTTCCTCACCTAAATAGTCCCAGCTCCTCAGGAGAAATGAGAAGAGAAATGCAGTCACTTGCATTTTGCATCATAAGGAGTAAGTGATGGTGTCTTTTATTATTTTATTTTATTTTATTGCTGCTACAGACTCAACAAGAAATGATGAAAAGGTAAGTTTCACTTTTTCCCACAAGAATGACACTCAGGACTTTTTCTTATAAATTGTCAAATCTCTGGCCTTCTATACAGTGAACTTTGGCCTGAATTTTTAGGGATTTCCAGGTGGCAGAGGCCAGGATTCCACTCCCAAGCATGATCACTTGGGGCAAGGCAGGACATCAGAAAGAATGAGAGGATTGGAATGTAGGGGAGGTAGGGAGCAGTGAGGTTCTCTGGGGCAGCAGTACCTGGTGCTCTGTGAAGGACCACCCGGGACTGCTGCTCTGTTAAGGAGAAGAAGGAACAGTGACCACACAGGCCACTGGGGATAGCCACTGTGGGCTAGGGGGCACGCAGGGGTGGCAGGGGTAAGGAGGAGCAATCAGAACTAATATCAGCCTCCTCACTCACTCTCCCAAGTAGAAACTCAAAGCCAGATTTAATTTGATTTTGAAAAACCAAACAAAAGATATTTCACATACCAAATATCTTAAAGCAATTCATAAGGTTACAGAGTTAACACCTCATTAAGCCAGTCAGTTCTCATAACTAATTTGGAAATCAGATCTACTTTATTCTTAGTTCCATGTGCTCCCCAAAAGTTACCAGATTTTTTTTTCCATGTTTGTTAAGAAGTATAAATACCTTTCGGATAGATTTCAGACACCAGAATTCCTACTGATATACATGTCTCTGAATTAAGTATGGCAATTCAGAACATGAAGAATCTGTTGCTGTGAGTACTGAAACGTTAGGGGCAACATTTGGGTTCTGTAATCACCTCTGTCCTTCTGTTTAATCTGTGTATAATTGATTCATTGTTCCAGGAGCCCTTTAAGTTTATAATCATTTTACTTTTAACTGTGAAAACTTTGTAAAATTATTTTCAAATAGAGAATGTGTATGTTTTCAATTAATGGAAATGATAGGACCATTGTAAAATTATAATAAACCAAATAATAGGCTTAAAATAAGGACTAGTATATTTTTCCAAATGGCAGATAAAGATCCAGAAAAATAGAACTGACACCATGAATGCAAAGTCCTGCTTCATACTAGTGGGCTTCACCACATGCACATATATACACACGCACACACACACACAAAACACACATTCTAGTAATGGTATTCATTTGTATGAAGATCTATGACTACACACTGCTTTCAATGTGAATCCTCAGCCATGCACATGGTTCCTTTCTTATTGCACCAATTTGGAACCAGACCTATTAAAATATGTGAATTGTCAACCAATCATGTCTTGAAACATTTATGATCTATTATGAATACATCGTGACAAATGAGTAGGAAAGAACATGTACTTTTCACTACACCAATATAAATCAGGCAGTGGTTGTTCCATGAAAGTATAAAAAAATATATGTGATTTTACATTTATTCCTCTTTCCCTTGAAAAACACATTCCTACTTTGTTATCGTAAACAACTACTGATCACCATGCATTACAAACAGCATTATTAAAATGTGTTTATTTAGGGATAAGTAGTCTCTTCTGGGTATTAAAGCATAAATAAATATATTTAAGGTATGTGTTTTTACTTTATACAAAAATCTTTGTGTACATTTAAAAATTAACCATAAAAACATCTTTTCGTAGTTATTCTTAGATAATTAAACAAGGAATCAAGAAAACAGAGGGCATTTATAAATAATATGATCTAATAAAAATGTTAATTTTAAGATTTTTTTATAAAACTACAATAACAGTTATTCAATATGTCTCATTCATCAAAATAAAATAGTTTATAAAAAGACATTATTGCCAGGTGTAGTGGCTCATGACTGAAATCCCAGCACTTTAGGCTGCTGAGGCGGGAAGATCACTTGAGGACAGGAGTTCGAGACAAGCATGAGCAATGTGGCAAGACCCCTGGCTCCACAAAAAATAAGAAAAATTAGCCAGGTGTAATGGTATGCCCCTTTAATCCCAGCTACTTCAATGGCTGAAGCAAGAGGTTTGCTTGAGCTCAAAGAGTTCAAGGTTACAGTGAGCTGTGATTGTGCCACTGCACTCCAGCCTGGATGGCAGAGCAAAAAAAAAAAAAGAAAAAAAAAGAAAAATTAAAATGATGTTATTTCTCCTTATATGTAACATTCAACTGCATAAAATCCTGACCTAATGTCTGACTTTTAACAGTTATTTATAAATTAATTTGTTATATTGACAGAGAAATTGTGCACACCTGGTAAATTATGATGTCAATTGTTCACTTTGTGGCCTGATTGAATGGTGTGAGATATCCTGAGTGAGTAATTTCACTTATGCTTGGGGGCTGGAGGTGAAAATAAAGGTCCACTTGAGATGATTTCCAAGCTTTGACTCTGTAACAAGAAATAATCAAGATCTGATATTCAACCTTTTCCCATTCAGACTCTATTATTGATTTAAAATTGAATGTACAAAATATGAAATTCTGTTGCCTTTTAAACTTTAGGAAAGGTATCATATTGCTGCCTACACAAACATAACATTGTTTGCTGGGTGGTGTTATGTTGGGATTCTATATGTGAAGTGACAAGCAGAGAAACATAACTCCACTGCATATTCTTATGTTCTATAAAATGCAATGCACTGATTGAAAAACAGTTATTTTCAATCATTATTCATGTACCCACTGAAAAAAGTTATTACCTACCTTCTATTTTCCTAAATAAGCTTGAAAATCTTGGGTAATGTATATACAATTAAGGACTATTTTAACTTTATTAGAATCATAAATCATAGACATATATATGATTTTGATTACTCTCACAGAAAAACAATGTTAAACTAAAACTTCCTAGTAAAGTACTTAAATATTTCTTAAGGCAGGAGCCACTGAGTTTTATTTTCTTGAGAAAGAAATCTTTGTAATTCTTTTAAAGCTGTGCTGTCTTCGGGAATAGTTGTGTTCATGAACAATGGAGAGGTACGGATAAAATGCTAATTCTAGTAAATAAATTCCTAAAGAGAAAGCACAGCTGAACTGCAAAGATAAAGTATCTACCCTTTTAGCTAGAGGCCCTAGAAAGTGAGCAAAACTAATCATGGGAGGATGGGATTGACTTTCGATGAATGTTCTCTGCACTATTTGTTAGAAGACCACATCTGAGGAAACAGATGTACCCAAATATAATGCAAACAGTTTTACTTATCATTTTTTTACCTAAATCTCTTATGTTACAATTTATTTCCTCATAGAGTAGTATAAGATAAAAAGCATTTTCTTCTAATAATATCACATCCAATCTTTCAGCTCACAGATTTAATCTTACTAATTTTAATAAGGACTAGGATCTTTACAAGTTGACCAAAATATCTACCAAATATTCCAAAAAGCTCCTGAGTTTCATATCTTATATTAATATATAACTTCTCATAATTGTCCCAATGTCACCTTGAACTTGTCCAATTCAAGTGAATTTTTATTCTTTTACCTGATATCTGCTTTTCCTCCTGATTTATTATTTTTACTATTAGAAATTCCAGTCTCCTACACATCCTTCCCATACTTCCACCTAACTCTCTACTCACCTACCATAACTTATCGGTCATTTCCTATTTTTTCATTAAGACCATTTACTGTCATATATTTTTCTATATATTCATTGTACTGAGTACAGCCTTACATTCCTTTTGTGAAAAAAAATTATATTCCTTTTAAATTTTATGCAAAATTAGTACATATTCATTAGGAAAACTTGGACTATGTATAAGCTTATAGGGATGAAAATAAAAATGTATGGCATTCTCACTACTGAAAAATAAACATTGTTTTTATATATACATATTTTATTTTGGGTAGTTTATATCTTGGTAACAGAGTTCTGAATCATATTTTTGACATAACATTTCCCATGTCAATAAAATTACTATTAAACATCATGAAATAACAGGGTTATATTCTATCTTGGAAATGCATCACAATTTTTAAACAATTTCTTCTATATATTTGAGTTTGTTCTAGTTTTTGATCATTAATAACTTTATGTTGAATACTTTCACAGGTATTTTTATGAATTTATGATAATTTTTTAGAATAGCTTCATAGAAATGGAATCATGGGTTAAACACTATGAATGTGTGACCAGGGTAGATAATTACTATAGTAGTATGTTTCTATATAGTTTTTAGTGTTAAGTGGAGTGTTTGACTATAAGACTTTTTTCAGAGAAAAAATTATAATCGTGAGAATCTAAATATTCATGGTTTTATTGAGTTTAAGATGAAGAAAACAACTACTCAGCACGTGGATAGCTTTTGCAGATAGTAGGTCCTAAACAGAATCATCATTCTAATCTTCAAATAGAGGATACTGTAATCTAGTGGCCAATGTCCCAGAAAAAAATATTTCTAAAGTAGACAAAATAGTGAATTGTAGGTTTTGCTTCTTAGAACTTCCATCAATGTAGTAAAAAATGATTCCACTTGGGACACGAACAAAAAGAAGTAAGTCTACAATTATATATTAGTTTGTTATCATCCAAAAGAAAAACTGGACTGGCGTATGTCTCTCAAACAGTTCTCCGTCAATATTAGTTTCATATCCAGGGTTTCTACAGGGATTGAACAGTGGAGAATTCTGATTATAACAATAGATAATGAAGATAGTCTGTGTTGTGAATAAAGAGCTAAATGGAGAGCAGGATAAATCTCTCTTTAGAAAAACATGGCACAAACTGAAACATATAGTGCACTGAGAGGGTGGTTGAACCACCTAAACAGAGAAGCAGACCACGTTAGTACATATATGTAAATATAAAACTTCTAGCAAATCCAATTTAGGTCTGCAGTAACACATCAGGATGATGAAGCAAAATTTTCTGAATTTTTATTTTATTAAAAAATCCATAATAATTATAGACTGAAAAATTATGAAATCATGTTAACTATACCTGTAGAAATATATCAGTTTAGCACTCATAGTATTTTTCATTTAATCGATGTGGATTTTATTAAACCCTATAAGATTGTTCTTCTAGGAAACTGAATTATTAAATCAGTTGACTAGTTCCCACTAAACATAATTTTGGATTAAGAGTAGCTGGTCTGAGTCCAATACGGCAGATTTCAATTCAGTAAAAACAATTCAATAAGCAATCCCCACCCCCACAGAGAAACATTCTGCAGCTCCTTGATGGCTTGGGCTTGATTCTAATTAGAAGGGATTTTAAGATTTTTCTTGTGCCTTTGTGCCTGGTAATCAAGTCATATTGTTAGTATAAACAGGAACTTTTACCTTTTTTTTGTTTTGTTTTTAAAGTCAGGAAGGAGAGCCCAAGTTCATCAAGAGCAGCATGAAACCAGGTCAGGCTGTTAGGTCCCTGAGGGGAGGAGCCTTGGCTCTTGTGTTTATCATTTTGTCCCCCATACCCTGACTAGTCCAGAAATATAGTAGCATCTGTTTTTTGTTTGTTTTTGTTTTTTGAAATAATGTTTAATACTAAATTAGAGTTGAACAAAGCTAGAGAATCCAGAAGTATCCCTGTGACAATGTTATCTGCACATTCCTACTAATCTTGACTCTCATGCATGTATTTAAGCCTCAGCCAAGTTAACATTCATAACTAATTTGTGACCAGAGAACTGATGTCCTCAGAAAGTTTACTAAATTTCCAAATACTTTTTGATGCTCTTAAGGCTTTTTACATAAGAATTTTGGAAAATGTGGGAATTATCAAATGAGAAGATACTATGGCTTAATTTTGCCTACTGCTCAAGTAAAATATTGACACACATTATGTATGAATTTATCAAGAAGCAACAAGCTCAGAAGTAAATTAAAATAAATTAATAAGACTTTTATTATCTAGAAATAAGATTTTCCCCATCAGATACCTCATTGAGTCAGGATTATATATAATTCCTGATAGTGGGGCTAATGATTAGTTTGTTTACCATTCATTATAGGCTCAATGCCTGGGTCAGCCCCTAAAACACAGTAGGCATTCAATAAGTGTTTATGGAATAAATGAAATATAGGTGCACATACCTTAAAGTTTAGGAAGATAGACAAATTGATTAACCTCAAAAGAGCTCGCTATTTATAATCGCCATAAACAACCTGGTGAAAGGACATTTTGCTCTGAGTTTTAGAAGCAGCATGTTATTTTGAGTTTAATTTACATGCCTTTGGTCAGTAGTATGGATAAACTTTCTATGTATTAGCAATTTATGTTTCCTTTTCTTTTAGAATACTCGGTTAGTTATATTTGCCAATATTTCCTGAGAAGTTTTCAGGGAAATTCAAATTAGCATCAAGATGCCATTTTATACCCATTTGATTGGCAAAAAATCAGGTTGATAAATAACAAGTGTTGGAGAGAATGTAAATCAATAAAAACCCACATACTTTTCTTCATCTGTCAATCCCAGTGAGATTGGCATTTATCAAAAAATCCCAAAACAACAAATGCTGACGAGGATGTGGAGAGACAGGAACAATCTTACACTGCTGGTGGGACTGCAAATTAGTGCAATCGTTGTGGAAAAGAATTTGGAGATACCTCAAAGAGCTAAATATAGAAACACCATTTGACCCAGCAATAACATTATTAGGCATCTACCCAAAAGAGCATAAGACATTCTATAATAAAGATATCTGCATCTGAATGTTTATGACAGCACAAATCACTGTTGCAAAGATGTGGAAACAACCCAAGTGCCTGTCAATTCATGAGTAGATTATTAAAATTTGGTATATGTTTACAATGGAATATTACTCAATTCTAAGAAACGACAGTGAGCTAGCACCACTTATATTATCCTGGATTAAGCTTAAACTCATTATCCACAGTGAGGTGACACAAGATCAGAAAAATGGGCTCCACATGTACTCACCATCAAATGGGTACTGACTAATTAACACTATGGTGCTCAAATGGCGGTGGTGTTCACCAGGGACTTAGGGGTAGGGGGTAGACACACATCCGAGGGAAGTGGTAATCATTGTGGAGGGGAAAGGCATACCTCTAACGCTTCCTAGGAAGAGGCAAAGATATAAAATGCAACCAAAATGTTTGTACTCTCATATTTTCTTGAAATAAAAAAAATATATACATCACAGTAAAATGTATATTGGAATAATCACCTTAGGAAACAGTTTAGCATTATCTTGTAAAATAAGGCATATCCTAACATATCCTCTCATCTGGCAACCCCTTCCTAGGTGTATACCCTAAAGAAACTCTTGCACATGTACTTAATATAGAGTTTAGGCATAATTCCATATGGATAAACTTATTGAACAAAGACCAAAGGAATGAGAAACACATTCTCTCTCTGGAAGCAGGAAAATGAGTGACAGGATGGAACTTGTGGGTAGGCATAAGATAATGGTAATGATCTCTAACTCCTTTGCCATATGGTAAGTTTAATGATATAAAAAAATTTAGATGTTCCTTTTAAATTAAATAACTTAAAATCTAAAGTTTTCATTGGATTTTAATTTACATTAAAGCTTTCATTGAACTAAAGTTTACATGAATAGACAACGGCTACATGTGATACAAATGTTTGTGTCTTTTGCCCTTTTTTCTATTGTGTTGCTTGCCTTTTTCTTATTGATATGTAGGGATTCTTAATATATTCAAACTATTGTTCACAATATGTATTGTGAATCTTCTGAATATCTTTCAATTTGTGGCCTGTGCTTTCAATTTCTTTGTGATACTTTTGAATAAACACAGGTCTTATACAAAAAAAGAGAAGAAGTTCTAGGTAATATTTCTTATCAATTTGTATGTTTTATTTACAAAATATAATTTTAATTATTTTTTTTTACTTTTAGAGTAGGCTTTCTCAGTTTTGGTTAGGTTTAGCTTGGTTTAAATATTTTCACATGAATGCATGTATAAATATTTTTTCAAATGTGTCTATCTTTAAGAATTCTTTAAGTATGTGTATACTTAGAAAGTACTTTAATTCCAAATATAAGTTAAATATTTGTCTACATTTTCTTTTAATTATTTTTAGTTTAATGTACTTGATTTTAAACATTTAATCTACTTCAAATTTATTTTGGTTTTCATTCATTATTTCTTGCCTGGACTATTAAAATAGCCACTTACTCAGTATATCTGCTTCAATTCTTCTCCCCTTAAATCTATCCCTGCCCTAAGAATAAGGGGAACTTTCTAGATTATAGTACTGATCTTTTCTCCCTATTCTATAATGTATTTTCTAAAGGTTTAAGTTTAAATGTCTTAAGATATAAAGCAAGACCATTCTGAAGATGGATTCTGCTAAATGCCAAATCATATTTCCTCCAGCCTTCTTCACATAAGTATCTTTCAGCAGCATGAAAGGTTTATTATTAAACATCTTATACTATATAAAACTTTCATATTTACCAGTCTATAAAAAACTCAGTGTTTCCATGTTTTTTGAATTATCATTGGTTCTTTTGTAAAATTCAGAAGAAATTCCAGGGAAATAAAGATAGATTTGTTATTTTTAAAATTTGGGGGGTATTTTGAATGCACTTAAAGTAACATACACATTGTGGTATAATACAACTAAACAAAAAGTTTATTTAGAGGGCCCAAACTATTTTCATAGTTTTGTTTGATTTTAATTTGACAATAGCATTTTTTTTTGCTACATAAATTTAGTCAGTTGGGGTGACCAAAATACAAATTTTCTGGCTAGAATAATTTTTTTGCTACATAAATTTAGTCAGTTGGGGTGACTAAAGTACAAATTTTCTAGCTAGAACTGGCTGAACACATACAAACATAGACAATAAATAAACACATTCAATGCTACATCTCATGAATTCATTCTGCATGAATGACATGCAGAATGAATTAAAATTGACCTGGATCTGAGGACTGCCACATGGGTAGTGAGCTGGCTGAACACATATAAACATAGATAATGACAAATGGCAAAATATCAAGATGAAATGTATTACATGTCGGACTACCATAGGGATAAGTTTTAGAGAGTTCTTAAATTAGTTCAGGGCAGTTTAATGATGTTTCAAGTAAATAGATATTTTGATAAATAATATCAAATTCGCAGTGTGGTTGCTAAAAGATGTTATTAAAAGAAAGAACTCCATAAATAAAGATATATAGATACAAATATAAAATATAAAACAAAAATTACAGGCCGGGCGCGGTGGCTCAAGCCTGTAATCCTAGCTCTCTGGGAGGCCGAGGTGGGCGGATCCTTTGAGCTCAGGAGTTCGAGACCAGCCTGAGCAAGAGCGAGACCCCCCATCTCTACTATAAATAGAAAGAAATTAATTGGCCAACTAATAAATATAAAAAAAAATTAGCCAGGCATGGTGGCACATGCCTGTAGTCCCAGCTACTTGGGAGGCTGAGGCAGCAGGATTGCTTGAGCCCAGGAGTTTGAGGTTGCTGTGAGCTAGGCTGAGGCCACGGCACTCACTCTAGCCTGGGCAACAAAGTGAGACTCTGTCTCAAAAAAAAAAAAAAAAAAAAAAAACAGAAATCTTAAAAGAATATATACTATGAATCTAACATAATAACTCAACTTGTTAGTGTTCTATGTGCATAGAGATAAAATATATTAGATATTGGTTACAGAAAAGCTGGCAAAAAATTAAATCTGATAGTTTAGACGACTAAATCACTCACTCAAGTTACAAAAAAGTTCAAAAATTTATGCAGGGGTCCTCAAACTTTTTAAATAGGGGGCCAGTTCACTGTCCCTCAGACCATTGGAGGGCCGTAGGAGAGTACAGCGCACATTCCACACATGTTCACTGTGGGCCCAGGATGAGTTGTCTGTTGAGCAGGACAGGCAGCAGTGGCAAAAACACCTGGCGTGCCGGATAAATGTCCTTGGCGGGCCGCATGTGGCCCGAGGGCAGTAGTTTGAGGACCCCTGGTTTATATGTAGCATGTAGATGAATTTCCCACAGTTCCCCATTCTTAACTAAGTTGACATAATTTAGATAAATTGTAGCCTGTTTTTGTCTGTTTTAGTTGCTAATTCCTTAATGTAGTGCATTGTAGGTCCATTTTATGCAATGAATAAAAATTATCCTTAATTAATATGTAATTGCAGTGTATCTGAGTACAACAGATCTAATTAAATTACCTAATGGTTACATCCTTTGCTAAAAAAGAGGAACTCCTTAACTTACTTGTTTATGGATGAATTTTTAGATTTCCTTTGTAGATTAAATGTATACTTAGTAAAAGAGAAAGTGGGAATTTATACAAACCACACAAATTCCTTTAGCTTTTGTTTGCAATTGACTCTTACAATCACAGAATCATTAATTCTGCATCTACAAAATTCTAACCCTAAATCCCACATGTATTTTTTTTAACTAAGAAAAGACTAAAGTGATTTAAAAAGTGGACACTAAAATAATTATCTCCTTTTACCTTTTTATATTTCATTTCACCAGTATATTTCAATTTTATATTTTAAATTAATTGAAATCAATAATCTTATTTATATAATGTGTAACATTATTTTAGGTCACTTTATTCTACAGTAAGTAACTCTATTTTCTTTTTTCATCTAGGATGTTTTCTTAGTATAAACCTCTAATTTAAAGCTTTCATTTCTTTTTTTTTTTCCATGCAGTCACAGTCAGTTGACCCTAACTTGATATTTGTATGGGAGTACATTATATTAAAAAAAAAAACTATTATTTTTTAACTATGCATAAATCATTAATCTGTGCCTCATTTTCTCTGTCAAATTTCAGTAAGTATCTGGAAAGCCACAAAGAAAGGATGTTTCCAAGCTATCCTATAGTATAGGATGATTATTATGTTAGTAATAATAGCAGCCTGAATTTGGTTAGTTTTCCTATGTCATAGATTCTCTTCTATTTGATGTATACATATATTAGGTGCACATATATTATTTGGCACTTCCAGAAAGTCCAATGAGGTGATGTCATTTTTTATCTACACATCTCGTTCATGTTCACACAGCTACTAAATAGTGTATCTTGGCTTTGCATGCACGTCTACCTAATTTCAAAGCTTATGCTATTTCTCATACATGCCATTCATTAATTCTGTTAAGTTGTCCATGGACATTTTAATTAGAATCTAATTATATTATATGTGAAAATTAAAAATTTCTCCCCTTGTATAGCTAAGATTATCACCTCCATTTCCAGCAATCGTCCTTTATATTCTAATGCAATTTACTTTGCTATTAAATGCCCTTTAGTGTTCTTACTCCTCCTCCAGCTGATAAGATATCTTGACTTCATATTGCAGTCTTTCAGGAATAGGTGAATAGAGTTGCCAAGTGTAGAAACCACCACTCTGATTATCCTCCGAAATGCTATCCTTTTATATTAGTTCAACAGAGCCACAAAGAAACATTAAAATTTTGGAATGGAACTCCAAAGTTGCAGCCTAACGTGGCTTAGTGAGCGACTGTGGACGAGGATGATACTGTGTCCTTCCTTAGCCTGCACTGAATAGAACTGGCTCATGCCATAGAGCTTCAATTATTAAAAAGTGATGAAATTTTCAAAATGTTTTCCATTGTGATCTCTTTTCTACAGAAGTGAGAGACTATCAGTGTGGTATTCATCAACATTTAGGTGGATATAATCTTAAGATAAGGTTCAAAGAAAACAAAGGAGAATAATCATAAATCCTTCTCAAGCTAGTATTATAATTATCAATCAAAATAACAAATCATAGTACCTGACATTGAGAAATGAGTCATGGGTCATGGATATATACACATCAAGACTTAAACAAACAAATGAACAAACGAAAAACCCTGTACCCAGAACAGCAAAATTGGTTGATTTCTTAGAAAGTCAGAAGAGCATAAGCTAGTAGTCAAATATCTAAATAATATAAATAGAAATATTAAATTTAAAAGCCAATGGTAAATAAAGAATTAAGTAGCTGGCTATGCAATACCTTTTACAGATATATTCAGAAACACAAATTTTAAAATTTGTAGGACTTGATTCTCATAAAGAGTTTTAAGTAACTAGAGATGGAAGCAATGATTTTGTTTTAGACTCATTTTGCCATGTTTTTAAAGTGCAGATATTTCAGAAAATTCTAAGTATTCTTCAGTGACAGGCAGTTGAAGTAAAACAAATTTAAAAAAATATCAAACACTGATTACAATGCATAATATCTACATAACCATAAAGGATAATAAAGAGATGTGATCTAAGCCTATCTGTAAAGGTAAGAGAAAATTTAGTTATGTTGTGTTATCAATAGTGCTGCCAAATATAAATACTCAAACTATTATTTAGTTTTGGAAACTATTAGGAGCCCAGTGCTGTTTTATAAAATCAAATCATTTAAAGAAAAAAAATTACTACTGGCTGAGTACGCTTAAATGCTATCAGTTTATGAAATAGAGTCTCTAATAAAACCTCTAAGTCAGTGACAATGACAGATTGTATTTATGAACAATACTTTGAGACACAGCTCAACTCATTTCTTGAATACAGACTCTTCACAGTGGAATTCAATATTGATTAACCATATAAGAACATAATTAATAAATCAATGTAATTCTAAAGCATTGATATTTTTCAGTGAAAAATTTTTTCCAATTGAGAAATGTGAATTTCAATTCATCTAACACTTATTCTCAGAAAAAAAAATGATAAATGATTTATAGCTTGCTAAAATTTGAGTTTTCTTTCTGACAGAGAGATTTATTTCCATTCATGGGATATATATGCATTTAAAATTATACACACACATATATGTATAAATTAAGTACATATATATGTATATATTGAGGTAGGTAGGCACACACACACACACACACAGTTTTTGTTATGAAGTAAATTATTTCAGTCTTACCAAAATCAGAATGTTCAATAAATATACCTAAAAATACCTTTAGCTATTATAACTATATTGTTCAGGAAAAGTACTTGATTTTAGTGTTCCAGATCTTTTTTTTTTTCATCAATAATAGATAATCAATTCGAACCGATTTTCTTGTTTTCTAATGCATTTATTTTGCTGTGATTTATGCACTCATTCCAAACAATTCAACCAAAGCAACCTCTACCCCTGAGCATTAAACATTTGATCAATAGAAGAGTTTCATTGTAGAAAATAGTGTTAAGAGTTTATTCATTCAGTGCACTCTTTAGAGATGATTAACTGTCTTTATTATATTAAAGCAAACCCAAAGCCATCTGCCAAAGGCGATTGTGTCCAAGCACTGAAACCATTTCATGTGAAAACTCATTTTCAGGCTCCTAATTATTTTTCATTATAGTGGCAGTGTGGAATAGATTGGAATTGGACAGTAATTGCCAGGTCTGAGCAGTGTGGACCATTGCAATGTATCAGTTTAGATGAAGTGTGACAAGGATACATCTAGCTACTATATAACTTCCATTAACCAACTTCCCTGTCCCTGATCATGTAACACTTCATAGAATGTGGTCAGCACAAGGTCATAATAATGGCTTTCTGACTGACTTCAAGTATTTTGTACAAGTGCAAGCTGTTAACCCCCTGTGTTAGCATTGTTCTAGTAATGTCCAGTTATTACAGTTGTCAGAAATATCTATTTCTTCAAGAGGGACAAGTAAACTTTTTTTTTTAAATTACAACTTTCAAACTTAACTTTGACTTCTTTCACATGCAATGTTCCAGCAGGAAAAGCATGTCTAAAATAAAAACAATGGCTTCATGTGAAATCAGTTTAAGTGATAATTACTCAATACTCTTTAGTCAATCCAGTACACTGATCATAAAGTTATATCCAAGCAGGAAACAAGTCTCTATAATTATTTCTATGGATACAAACAAGTTAATTTTTTTCTTGTATATCATCTCTTCATATTTTGTAATTCACTTTAACATAGCATAATCTCAAGTATTATTTTTTCAGACAAGGTGCATTAGTGATAAATTATATGATATTTTTAAATTTCAGAATATTATGGGGGTACAAATGTTTTGGTTACATAGATTGCCTTTGTGCTGCTTGAGTCAAAGTTTTAAGTGTATCCATCACACAGATAGTGTACATTGACCCATTAGGTATGACTTCATCCATACTCCCTCCCTTTCCCCCTCCCAGCTACAGGATTTCCAATGAGTTTTACTGCCATCTGTGCACCTGAGTGCTGATCAATTAGTTTCAATTTAATAGTGAAAACATGAGGTGCTTGTTTTCCATTCTTGTGACACTTCACTTAGAATAGTCTTCAATTCCACCCAGATTGTTGCAAAAGGTTATTAATTCATTTTTTATGGCTGAGTAGTATTCCATGATATACATATAGCAAATTTTATTAATTCACTCATGAACTTATGGACACTTAGGTTGATTCCACATCTTTGAAATTGTAAATCATGCTGAAATAAGCATTCTAATGCAGGTGTCTCTTTGATAAAATGATTTTGTTTCCTTTGGGTAAATACCCAATAGCAGGATTATTGAATCAATTGGTAGGTCTACTTTTAGTTTTTTGAGTAATGTCCATACTATTCTCCATAGATGTTGCACTTGATTAAATTAAAAAGCTTCTGCACAACCAAGGAAACAATCAGTAGAGCAAATAGACAACTTATAGAATGGAAGAAAACATTCACATGCTGTACATCCAATAAAGGACAATAATCAGAATCTACAAAGAACTCAAGTAAATCAGCAAGAGAAAATCAACCCCATTAAAAAGTGGGCACAAAATATGAATGAAGCTTTTCAAAAGAAGATACACTAATGGCCAATAAACATGAAAAAATGCTCAACGTCACTATTCATCAGAGAAATGCAAATCAAAACCACAATGAGATATCAGCTAACCCCGATGAGAATGACTTTTACCAAAAAGTCCCAAAACAACAGATGTTGGCATAGATGCAGAGAGAAAGTAACACATATACACTGTTGGTAGGACTGCAAACTAGTCCAACTGAATTGTTTTTAAGCAAACTGACCAGCAAAGAACAGCTAGCTATGCCTGCAGATAAACCCATTCCATGAAGACATTTTCTCTACAGTGGTAATTCTAATAGAATATATGAGTTGTTCTCAAGGAGATGATCTTACCTTCCATGGGGAACATATGACAATGTCTGAAGACATTTTTCGGTTGTGAAGTAGAGGAAGTGTTATCTAATGGGTAGATCCCAGGGATAGTACTAAACATCCTATAATTCATAGGAAAGTTCACCCACACACACAAAAAAAAACCAGAGAATTATCTAGCCCAAAAAATCGGTAGTGTCAAGATCAAAAACCCCTGAACTATATGTATCAATTAATTTTCTATTTATTTCCTCAATAACTGAAATGCAAAACTTACTTTTCTTTTACAATTAAGTTATCTTGAATATTGCCCTCTATGGAACATTAAACTGTCAATATCATTTACTAATAACTTTTCCCTCTATAGTATATTCCATTTTACTTGACATAACTTCATACACCCTAGAGACTGGGATTTTTGATTCATGATCCTTTCTGAAGAACAGTCCTGATGGCCTTTCTGCACTAATCATTTCATATGATCCTAGGTTATACATACACCAGCAAAAATCTCCTGATGAAATGCTTTCTTTTTCAGTCAGAGCTGAATCAAAAGCATTTGAGGGAGTAGTCATAGTAATTTGATGTTAATTTTTAAAATGCTGTATTAGTGATAGGGTGGAATAATTTGCTTTCAGTTCAGTCCTGAATGTGGTCATGGAAATAGTCATGTAACTTAAATGTGTTGTATGCATTTTATAATTTTCCATTTTATATATTTCTGCAATAGTCATATAGCCACGATCACAGTTAGCCAGCATTATATGCATTTCCTCTGTATGCTTGATGTGTTAGTATAAGTACTTATTTTCTAAGGGAAAAAACTGTTAATTGTTTCGTACCTTTAAGAATGTTCAATATTTTTGTAAGTATATTACGGAGTGTTAACATTTATAATCTCTTATATTGTGCTTCAAATTCCTTTAAAATATTAAAGACATTTAGACATAATTATCTACAGATCCATTCGAAAAGCTAGCAAGTCCCATATAGTTTTTTGACTTACGACATCCTAAATTTGAGACATTTCTGCTTAAATTTATAAATGAAACTTCTTTTATTTTGCAAGCAAGCTTAACAATATAGTTGGATTTATGTAATTGCAACTATTTAGATAGTTCAGTGAGAAATGAACTATTTGAACTACTAATTCAGGAGACTAGTTTTGATGAATAGAATTTTCCGAGTTGGAAAGCCATAAATCCCTACTTTCATTTAGTATTTCCAACTCTCTCCTCGACCTTGTGCTCTGTTCTGGGCAGTCTATTATGATTTTAATCATAGGTTATAAATATATGTCACAAATGAGCTGATTAACACGTGGATCTACCTATGTATAGCAGAAAGGAACATGACCAAATGACCCAGCTAGAGTGCTAGAGTCCACAAAATGCTCACTGTAGACCCTGCACACTATTCAGTCTTATTTAATTCTGCTTTTATGCACATAAATTTGGTCATATAACGTACTTCAGGTAAATTATCTTTGCTTTACTAAAGTATAACTTAGGGATTTATCTTCATTTTTATACACACACCCACACACACTCTTATCATTCATCTAGTTGTACTTGGTATTTTTTTAAGCAATTAAAAAAGACACAGTTTCTGACCTCTAGAAGTTCCTATTCCGTAATACAGCAGCAATACTGTTAAGAAGAATATGACTAAAAAATAGCAATAAAAAATGAGTAAAGAGGGAGGATAGGTTAAGACAAAAAAGGATTAACACTATTACCTTTGAACAACATAGTAGTTAGGGAAGGCCCCTCCATGCAGTTGAAAATCTATGCATAACTTTCAACTCCCCAGAAACCTAGTTACTAAGAGCTTACTGTTGACCAGAAGCCTTACTAATAATAAAAACAGTCAATTAACATATATTTTGTACATTATATATTATATAATGTATTCTTACAATAAAACGAGCTAAAAGGAAAATGTAATTTAAAAAATCCTAACAAGGAGAAAATATATTTATTATTCATTAAGTGGAAGTGGATCATCGTACAGACCTTTATCTTCATTGTCTTCATATTGAGTAGACTGAGGAGGAGGAGGCACAGGAGAGCTTGTTCAGGCTGGCTGAGAGAGGCAGACGTAGAAATCTGGAGGAAGTAGAAGGGGAGGCAGGAGGTACAGGCATGCTCAGTGAACCTTTACAGAAATACATTATAATCTCTTTCTTTCTGATGCTTTTGTTTTTTCATTTCTCTAAAAATGTGTCCAGTCCTTCTCCCACTGTTTGTTTTAGTTTCAGTGTCAATATCATAGAAGGGTGTATGTCATAAAAGAAGTCGAAAGCAGTCCTGAACAATCAGAACCTTTCTGCCAGATTGTCTAATGTGAATTTGTTTTCTAGCACTGCATCTGCTATATCTTCTTCCTCATTGTCCTGTATTGGTTTGGAACTTCTCATCTTCATCAGGTTATCTTCTGTTCATTCTTCTAGTGTGGTATCTATTAGCTCTTCAATTTCCCCAAAATCCATATCCCGAAACCCTTTACCCCACCCTTTTTTGCCATATCCACAATTTCTTTTATGTTTACTTGATTGGTTCTGTCACAAATCCTGTAAAGTCATGTACAACATCTGGACAAAGTTTTCTCCAGCAGGAATTTGTTGTTTGGGCTTGCTGGCTTTCATGGATTTCCTATAACAATGGTGGCATCTTCAATGGTATAATCCTTCCCAACTTTCATGATGTTCTGTCTATTAGGGTTCACTTCCGTGGAGTTGGCAATTCTTTCCATAGAGTAGCATGGGTATGAACCTTAAAGGCTCTTATGACCCTCTGATCTAGAGGCTAAATTACGGACATTCTGTTTGGGGGCAAGTAGAGCACTTCAGCACCTTTGTTATTGAACTCATAGGGTTCTACGTGGCCAGGGTCATGGTCCAATATATAATAAAAATCAGCAACATGGTCAAATATAAAAACAGCAACAACTAAAACTACAAAAACTTTAAAAGGCCTTACTGGCAAGGTCCTTCCTGAATTCAGAAAGTGTCATCGATGGAACCAATCCAAAAAAATCAGTTCTTATCGTCTGGGCCTTCTTGCCATACACCGAAAGACTAGCAGCTGGTGTTTATCTCTTCCCTGCACAACCTGGGTAGTTTATAGCTTTATAGATAAGGAACTCCTGATCATAAACCCAACTGCGTTTGCACAAAGCCATAGAGTTACCCTATGCCTTCATGCCTTAAATTCTGGTGCTCGCTTCTCTTCCTTGCTAATAAATGTCCTTTGTGGGATTTTTTTTCCAGAATAGGGAACTTTTGTCTGAATTCAAAACCCACTCAGGCAGATATACCTTCTCCTCAATGATTTTCTTAATGGCATCTGGGAACTCGTTTGCTACCTCTTTCTTGGTCGGCAAAACCTGCTTCTCTTGTTATCGTGACATTTTTAAAGCCACACCTCTTTCTAAAACTATCAAACCATCTTTTGTTAACATTATTTTATCCTTTAAGTTGTCATATAGTGACTCTGCCTTTTCTCAAATCATATTAGAGCCTATAGGTATGTCTTTCTTATAGCAATCCTGCACCCACATAAAAGTTGCATATTCAATATGAGATAAAAATATATTTTACAAAAAGTGCATGATTTTTGTGCCTGCTGGCATAGCTGGATCAATAGTTTCATAAATTTTCTTCTTCTTCTTCTTCTTCTTTTTATAATGTTCCTTATGCTGGATTCATTTATCTCAAAATGGTGGGCAACCACAGCTGCGGACCTTGATCTATTATGGTACATACCAAACAATTCAACTTTTTCTTATAATGTCAGGACTTTTCACTGCTTCTTGTGAACACTTCCAGCATCAATAGTGGCACTTTGTATAGGTCCCATGGTGTTACTGAAGTTTTAAGATATTGCACTAAACAAGATGAAAAATACACAAGAACCAGGAAAATCACTTTTTATTGTGATCTGCAATTTACTGGAGAGAGGAACCATTCACATGGAGATGATTAGCATCACATGGTGTTTTAAGCAAATACTTGCAACTCTGGAGTAGACCTCAATACCAACAACAGGTAGCTAAGAAATTATTAGAGTAGTAAAGTATATGCTATGGTTAATTTTATGCAGTTATGATTTAATACTGCATCTATGCATTTGCTCACATTTCTCTCAACTACAAATGGCCCTATGTATGGTCTGTGTCTGTGTGTATAAATTTTGATAAATTTTAATTTTTATAATACTGATTTGTGTGTATTTTATGATGATATATAATAAAATAATTCAGTATCTATTTTATGCATTATAGCATGTCTGACTTTCCATTATTTTTTAAATATTTCTACACGATGTGGTTCATCTGTGATGTTTTTAAAATTGTCAAAAATCTTCAAAAGTTTTTCAATATATTTATTGAAAAAGATCCACATATAAGTGAATCCACATAGTTCAAACCCATGTTGTTCAAGGGTCATCTGCATATTTAATCATTATATATAGTCTTACATATAAACAGAAAAGACAGACACTAAAAAAAATGTCATGTAATATGAATAGTCATTTCTGAGTAAAATAAATATACATAGCCAATAGAAATACAAAAAAAGTTTCTATCTAACTAAAACTCAGTGGATTGAAAACTAAAATTAATAAATAATCATTTTATCTGTTAGATTTACATAATTTAAAAGATGGATATTAAATAATGTTGATAAACATGTAAGAGCATTAATTGGTAAAACAATAGAAGTAAAGCAACTTGGCAATGTGCCCATCAAACTTTTTGAATCATATATAATATTAATATTTGACCTAGAAATGTTATATTTTAAAGAAATCCTTACCAACTTGCAGAGAGATTATCATCAAATCAATGTTCAATGAAATCTTATTTTAATACCTAAAACAAACAAAAAACAAGAACAAAAAACAAAACCAAGAAAACAGAAGCAACCAAAAGTGTTTCTTAGTCAAATAAAGTGTTTAGTCAAATAAATTGCTCTTTATCTGTTTGATGGAATGCTGTATAGAAATTTTTCAAAATAAGTATATTACTTTTTCAGCAAAACTGTTAAAAGTTGTTTTTTTATGGTCAGGAGGGTAATATGGAGTGAGAAAAGGATAATAAAGAGGAATGTTTACTTTATTGTCTATTAGCTATTACTTTCAGTTTCTTCTTTTACAATGAGATTATATTTGTGTGCTACATTATGTAATTTGAAATGACAGATGAAAAGGAAGGAATGATGTGAATCTTGTATTTGCAAATGTGACATTAATAATCATATCTATATACAAGGGGCAGCTTTTTCCCCCTCAGGTTTTTGGCCTCCTTTTACCCTTTATGAGCAGGGCCTTGGTGGAAGAGTAAAATTCCATGTTCTCCACATGCCTGCTTCCTAAAATATATTTTTCACTGACAGAGAGGTCAGCCTGCATATCTAATGTGATATTTCTTTGCTTCAACAGTTCAACATAGTTTTCTGTACATATAAAAACACAAAGCAATAGTGAAAGACCTAGTTATACAATTCTTTTTTTCCCCATTTTGGCTGTTGTTAACAAAAGCCCACTTTTATCTTGGTTTTATCTTGACTTGATTAGAATGCTTCTTTGTAATTTATCCTAAATCTTAATTTAAGATTAACAGCTCTCTCTGGATCTACAGCCTTACTTATAGATAAAGCTGCCAATTAATCATAGTATTAAATGAGAACACAATGCCGCCTTAGCAATAGGACTTTGACAGCAGGGTGATTCTACACGTCAATTTTTTATAAGAAAAAAAAAAAAAGACTTTTCAGCTGCAACCACTAAAAACATTCCTCAAAAAGATAAAAAAAAAAATAACTAAAAGGAACTCAAAATATCATCATAAGAGGACTATCTTCTCACTTTCAAAGTTTAGAATACTTGAGAAAAAATATAGAATTGTAGAGGATTGTTTGGTATTAAGTTGAGCTACTGACAGCATCATGAGCATTTTGCATGTAAAGCACTTTTTTTATAATGCCTGAAAAACTGCAGGTTTAAGAAAATAAATTCCTAGGCTAGATGACCTTGGTTTGTTTTCTGTCCCAGTTGTGAGCTACTTTGGTGATCTTGGACAAAACAGTTTAAGAGTGAATTCACCTCCTGTCACATGTAGGTACTGCCAGTATATAGTGCATAGGTGTACAAATGTACAGAATCGTGGGCACTATTTAATGAACACTCCAATTATTAGTATGATTAATCTAAAAAGTTTTAAGCTGATTAAATATATTTTCAAATGCAAATTTCCCTTAAAGCAAGAGAAAAATATCAGAGAAACTCTTATATATTCTGTTCCCAGGGTATTATCCTAGAAATGGATGGTTTAACACCATGGGATAGGTCACATGAAAGAACTACAAATGTTTTGCCAAACATTTTCAGGGTTCAACTTTCATAATTATCTTCTAAAATAATTTATCTTCTAAAATAATTATTCTAAAGTAAAATGACATTCTAGAATGAATAATGGTTTCATAGTAAATGCCCAGTTATTTGATATTTCCAAACTTTCAAAAAAGTGTTTCAGCCATTGAATTGAAATAATCCCTAACATGAGCAATACACCTTTTGAGACACTAAAATAACAACAAAACGATCACCACCACCAATAGCACCAGTGGCAAACCATAAACCCTACTCCTAGATCTCCAGTGTGGACTGGGAGCATGTAGTAATATTTGACACCAGTGCAATTATAAACAGACAGAATTAATCTAACTGTACCTAGTTTAGAACTAGGCTATTCTGCAGTTAACTATTTATATTAAGTTTGTAGATATTTAAGAAAATGACCTATGCATTTCAAGGTTTCTCACAACTTAAAAACTTGTGTATACTCATCATCTCCTACAGCAGAGAGTCAATGGGTTATCACTCCAACAGCGCCTGTCTCCTGACAATTTTTGAATCAGTTATTCTCTTCTAGACAGGAAAATGACAGGTGAGCTCTGAAGAATCTGACAGACCCAAGCCACCTCTTTAGTTTCATGGTCAAGGAGGTTCAATTCTCCCTCCTGGGTGGGGTCTGAAGTTATGCTCAATTCAGAGATGACTTTTTAAAGGTGGAAATGGGTCTCTGACAGGAGAAAAGAGAATAATAGGAAAAACATTTCAAGGTAAAACAGGGAAGTGGGAGATCAGAGCAAAAAAGGAATTTCCTGAAGGTCGTTCTTGATTTACATGCATTAAAAAGTGATTTGAAGAAATAACTTGTGCCATATTCTGGATTACTTGTTCTCTCATGATTATCTTTCTGAAAACAGATTCGGGGACATTGAGACATAATGGAGAGACTTTTTAGTTTAAATTAACAAATATGATATTTGTTAACGAAACATTTTAAATTTTTAGTCATGAGAGGACTCAGTTACTCAGTTACTCTGAACAAATGTTTTCCTTCAATTTGTTGTTGTTGTTGCTGTTGTTTGATCTTTATTTGTTTTGGATTGATGCAAACCCCTGGGTTGGATGAGTTATATTAAGCATTTAGCTTATACACACAGGAGATGTTTTACAGAATTAAAAGAGGTATCATACAAAACTAATAATTCCTACCACACGCGTGCTGTGTGGTAGGACCTTTCAGGCACTTGACACAACTAAAGCCATTTGGTATTGCTAAAGTCCTTTCCTGGTGTATGGGGTTAATAAAAAACTGCCTATGTGTGATATTCTGTGAATTCTGTTCCCTGTCCATAAAACAAGATGAGGAAACAATCTACAAGTTTGTTACAAAGGAAGAGAAAGGAAATATGTGTATATATAGTATGTATATGTATGTATGTGTATGTATACATACACATGTTGTATATCAGATAGACATATATATGTATATTATCACATTCGCCTGTTGGTCTACATGGTATACAGCATGGTGCTGAGCAGCTTGGCAGAAAAAAACCTCAATAAACCACAATATAATTTAAATTACATTTTCCCAGTTCCACTTTTATGAAAATGGTCAATTTGTCTTTTACTACCTGACATTGCACAGCGTTCTCCTTTGAAAATGAATTTTATGAGCATCAAAATGTACAGCCTTATCATTTCTTATTTGAGGAAAGAATTTTTTAAAATAATTTTCCTTTAATTCTTCTATAATAATAATTGAAAAACTATATATAGATTTTAAAATTCAATTACCAATATGTGCATTTTTTATACAGGAGAGAAGAGAGCAAAGACTGACCTCAAAAATACAGTTATTAAAATAATCAGTTATCAATGATCTTGCAAATTGAAAATATGCATAAATGGACAAAAAAGCCTATGAATTCATTAAGATATTTTAAACCTAGAAATCAGTCAATATTCTCTGTAGTTTAACCACTGTGTTTCTGTTATAAAGCCCTTTTTAATAGACAATCTCATCAGTAAGCATTTACCAAGAAGTTATTTGAATAAATCAGAATGCAATTATAATTATAGTGTATTTATTATTGAGTCGCTTATGAAAAGTAGTGTACTAACTTACTAGGATATTAAACAAGTATCATTTTATTGATTTATGCTATTAATTACTATATTATTTATTAGAAAAAATATACTTTAGACTTACCATGCTGAACATAATTATCATTCTAAAAATGATTTTTTAAAATGTTAGAGATATTTGCTACAAAACTTAAAATTTAGACAATAATTAATATACAGAAAAGTAATATTTTCTATTCCTTTTAACAAACAGAAATTTATAAAATTAACAAAACATGTTTCCAATTTTTCCAAAATGTTACCTATTGAGCCACTAATATTCTTATTAAAATTCCAAAGTCATTATATAATTTCTGGGTTGCAATTAATTCAAATGTACATATGGAGAAAGAAAAATATGTTCTTTGGTGACCTTTATGCTCAAGGTGCTTATTTAGGACCAAAATAACCTAGACTTAAAATATTGTTATTCTTTAATATATTCACACCTAACAAATGAATGCAATGGTATAAAAAGCAATCCTATAATAATTACAGTTCTGAAGCGCTGAATAATGCTAATAGTTGCCACCACCAGCACCTTTGCCTAAGAAAGTCAACCACTGAAGGCATTTCATATCTGTTTTTAACCTTGGAAGTAAAATATTATGTTGGGTCAGCATTAATCTCTTTACTCTTGAATAGCTTTTCTTGGAACTTATTCTGTATTTCTTCACTAGAACTGTTAGTATAACAAAGATCAGTCAAAAGTTTATATATAGAAATAGTAATTTTTTATCATTTAATTCCACCAAAATATTATCTGCATATCTATTTCATTTTCATGTGATCTAATTGTTCCATAATCTTAAAA
>VSMD01031251.1:0-20278 GCA_008750895.1 Mirza zaza | reverse complement strand
CGCCAGGGTGGGAGGGTGATGTGCCCAAGGTCACACGGCAGACTAGTGGCAGCGCTGGGATCAGAAACCAGCTCTTTGCCTTCCTGGCCTCCGAAAAATCTTAATGGATGACGATAAAACAACATTGCCAGCATTACCGTGTCCCGGTAGCAGAGGACCCTGGGCCGTGGCAGACGTTCTTTTGGCTAAAGAGAATCATTTTCTGATCTCTCCCAAGAACACCTTTGATTTCTTTTCTCTCTCCATGGAGAGTCACCCTCCCCATCTAGCGACAGAGGCCAGAGGTGACCTAGACCATACCCTGAGGCTGCACTGGAACGATCTGTTGAGGACCCGCTAAGCAGGAACACAGGTTAGGTCAGCGGAGTTTTCCCCACAGCCCCACGGCGTAGGCAGTGCCCTCGTCCCATTTTACAGATGAGGAGACTGAGGTTCAGAGAGGTTAACTAATTGGTCACAGTCAGAGCCCTGATTCTGACCCGCAGCCACCTGACTCCAAACTGCACACACTTTTAGCTCCGCCACACCACCTCTGCCCGAGAGAGTGAGGGGCGCGGGGCCACGCCCGGGTCACTCAGCACGTGCCTGAGCGGTTGGGAACACAGACGCGGGGCTCTTCCCTGCACAGGAACAAACGCGGACTGACCCGTGTAAGAACAAAGGGGCGCAGGCAGGTCCTGGGAGCCCAAGCCAGAAGGCCGGGCTGAGGGCAGCGTGCTCAGCGGGCCACGGCGACCCCACTAACTGCAAACATCTGCCCGGGTCTCCCACCGACACTCTGAGTCAGGGTCTGTTCCCTTCAGGGGCTGAGTCCATTTTCCAATGCAAATATTTTTCTTGTGCGAGCAGGCGGCTTTGCTGGCGGGGTCCAGGCCTTCCAGGGGTCTGACTCTGACAGCCGGGCAGGGTATTAGATAGAGCAGCTGGCTGGCTCCGGGAGGGGACAGAGCCAGCCCCTCTCCGTCCTGGACAACTGGATGTTTGCAGAGCACCTTCTCTGTGCCAGGCGCCATGCCGAGGGATTTACTGGCATTATCTTGTTTACTCCCCACAGTGACCCCAAGGGGTGGGTCCTGTTACTCTTGGTCAACAGATGAGAAAACCGAGGCTCTTGAAGGCTTTCTGAGGCCACAGCGCTTGTGAGCAATGGGACAGAAGCTTCAGCCAGTTCTCATCTGTCACCAAAGCCTGTGCTCTTTCCACCAGGCCAGAAACCAGTCCCCCTAGCAGCAGAAGTAAAAAGTGACCAGAGAGCCCGAGCTAAGCGGACGCTCAGAGGGGCGAGCCGTGGGCAGCAAATGCCTTTCATGGAAGCCCTCACTGACATCTCGCAGCGTCTTGGCTCCACTCCTCCCAGAACACTCCTTTCCCTCACTTGGCAGGGAAAGCTGGGCACACATGAGTTCTCTCCCTCTGTCCCAGGAGATGGTGCAGGAGAGTGGGCTGAAGGTGATCTCTCCTAGCAGCATGGCTTAGTACAGGCGTCCTCAAACTACGGCCCATGGGCCACATGGGGGCCGCCTAGCACGTTTATCCGGCCCTCTGGGTGTTTTTGCCGCCGCTGCCTGTCCTGCTTAGCAGCCGACTCGTCCCGGGCCCACAGTGCGCACTCTCCAACGGTCTGAGGGACAGTGAACTGGCCCCTTGTTTAAAAAGTTTGAGGACCCCTGGTTTAGTGTTTTCTTTGGAGGAGACAGGAAGTAATTCTTCTCTTATTCCTTGAAGCAAAAGGCAGAAAAAGGCAAATCCCAATCAGTAAAGTTATTGAGGGTCCCTTCACTAGGGGCTCCTGCGCTCCTGGACCTGTGAGGCCTGTCTCAGGGCAGAGCCGGGGCCTCTTACACGGAGTGAAAGTTAAGAGCACGGCCTCTCCCATCAGACTGTCCAGGCTCAGGTTTGACTCTACCATGTTTCCCCGAAAATAAGCCCTACCCATCAAATAAGCCCTAGCAGGATTTCTGAGCATTTGTGCAATAGAAGCCCTACCCCGAAAATAAGACCTAGTGACGGGCGTGGCTACGCAGCACATCCGCACAACCCATGCATTTCGTCGCGGAGCAGTAAAGAAGACAAGCAGCGCTTCTCATCTGCCCCATCGTGACAGCTACTATCCCAGAGGTGACCGGAAAGGTGCGGGCAGCCCCACCAACAAGGTCGGCTCCCCCTGGCAAGTCCCGGCCATCCTGTGTGTGCTGCAAGCTGAGGCTTTGAGGGGAAAATAATACATCCCCTGAAAATAAGGCCTAGGGTGTCTTCTGGAGGAAAAATAAATATAAGACCCTGCTTATTTTCGGGGAAGCATGGTAGGTTTCCAAGCTGAATGGTTTGGGATTTGATGCTTCAGTGCCCTCATCTGTAACGTGGAGGTAAGAAGAGACCTCATAGGGTTATGTCGTGGACTCCGAGACAGCACACGGAAAGCACGGTGCCCAGCACGTAGTAGGTGCTCAGTAAATGCCAATGTCATCATGGCTGCTCTTAGCTTCTAAGAGGCCTCAGCTCAGGCTGGCAGGTCCTCCGGTCTCCATGTGGTGGAAAGAGGCTGGGGAGTCCAGGTGGGCCCCTCCTTCCTAGGGGTCATCACAGATCCAGTGCGGCAGGGTGGTTAGCACAGCAGTGCCCAGCATGCGGCGGACGTTACGTCAAGGACAGTGACTCCCAGATCGCTCATTGGTCTGCTGCTCCTCCCCCAGGCGCCGACATCAACACGCAGGCCAGCGACAGCGCGTCCGCCCTCTACGAGGCCTGCAAGAACGAGCACGAGGAGGTCGTGGAGTTCCTGCTGTCGCAGGGCGCCGACGCCAACAAGGCCAACAAGGACGGTTTGCTTCCGCTGCACATCGCCTCCAGGAGGGGCAACTACAGGTCAGCCCAGGGCCCAGGACCCACACTGGGAGGGGTAAGGGAGGGAGGGACAGGCCTGCTCTGAATGTCCCGCCCACGGGATTAGGGAGGCCTGGGAGAGGTCAGAGCAGAGGGCACCTTTCTGGTGGAAGAGAGGAAAACGTCTCAGCAGTTAGCAGGCATGGAGGGAGACCCTACAACAACAGCGACGGCAATAATCATAGCAAGCACTTATGTAGCACTGGCCTGTATTTTGCATTCTAAAACTTACTGGATCCTTTTAACAGCTTTTTCGTGGTGGATATTATTATCTTTGCTGTTTAGACGAGGAAGCTAAAAAGACACAGAGAGGTTGAGCGATTTGCCCAAGATCACACAGCTTGTATGTGGCCGGAACTCACCTGCTTGCTCCAAATGTCACATGTATTAGAATTCCACTCAGGGGACCAGAAATAAGTCCAAACCAATGAATTTTTCCAGGCGGGGAGTGGAGGCAAGATAACCTCCCAGGCAATTAGCAAGCATGCAGGGGACGCCTGCAATAGCACAAATAGCACCAGTGATAATAGCTAACAGTTTTTGAGCACTTGCTGTGTGCTGGGTTTTGAGTGAGACGAGGGAAGCTTAGGTTCCCAGGGATCAATCTGGTGGGAGGAGAGATGCACGTGAATTCAGGACGTGACGAAAGAGCATGAAGAACTAAGCCCATGGCGGTCCAGGGGGAGAGAGAGGCCTGGGCTGGAGGCAGAGGTGTGCCGGCTCCTGCCAGCTCCTGGGAACCCTTACGCACATCTCAGCCCCAACTCCACGCTCACTGACCTCACACTGCCATGGCGGGAGTGTTCACACCATGGAAATTGGCAAACCAGGGCCCTTTGACCCTCCTCCTCTTCCTCTGTCGGAGGCAGTTGTTAAAGATTCACCAGCAACACTGCTACGTCAGAAAAGACGGGGCCGAGGAGGGGAACCTCTAGCTGCCCATGAAGGATGGACGGGGCTCGGTAACTTACCAAGCGTGTCGCATCTGTTCCCCGTGTGGGCCTCACCACTGTGCTGCAGGCACGGATTCTCATTTTACGGGACCGGACACTAAGGCTCAGGGTCCAGAGACTTGCCCCCCATGACCAGCCGCCTCCAGGGACTTAAACCCGAGTGACGAGACTCCTCCTACTACACTGGTGTTTCCCAAACTTTGGCCGTTCACAGACTTTCTTCCTGACTTTTGATATCTTACGCTTTCATTGCTTACTTAGTACTTTCCTTTAAATAACTTTTATACTTACCATGAATTTATTTTAAAAAGGAAACATTTATCATACAGAGATTGTTGCAACTATCAATTTATAATTAATAAAAAAAAACACTTTTCCCCTAAAATCCCATCTCATGTACCCCAGATGATGCTTTGGGAAATACACCTCAGTCTTCCAGGCAGGGAGAAGAGTGAGAAAAACAGATTGTATCGGAGGGACACTTGTTGTCTCCACTAAGGCAGAGAGAAGTAGGGGTGGACAAGTGACATTTCAGAAAATAAAATAGGGACTCGGAGATTCAGAGCCAACCCTCAGAGCCCAGGCCCCTCCTCTGCAGGCTGCCGGCACACAAGGCCAACCAAAGGGTTGCCTTCCGCAACCCACCCCGTACACAAGGAGGAGAGCGGCCTTCCCTGGGCCGCACGGCAGGCTGTGATGCAGACAGATCTGGGTTTATCGTTTTGCAGTTCAGCCAACAGAGGGAAGAAAGCAACTCAAGTCAGGCAGTGGGCAAGGGCAAGATGGCACCTCTCTCTTCCACCCTATATAGCATCCAGTGTCATACACCGGCAAACATGGTTCACCTTGAGCCTGAACCCAGAGAGATCCAGAGCGAAGGTGAGGGAAGGGGCTGCCCCTTGGAATCTCCTGGCCCCCTGCCCCATGCTTTCCTGCACACTCAAGTCACTCTGGGATATTTTTAAATGTCATATCCTAGAACCAATGAACCAGAGTCTCCAGGAGGGAAGGAGCCCAACTGTCTCTTTGCAAAGCTCCCTGAGCAAGCCGGATACGGCCAGTCCATAGCTTCAGAAACCATTGATCTAATTCAGCTCCTGATTTTACAGAGGAGGAAACTGAGGCCAGAGATGGGAAATGGCTTTTCGGATAGTGGCCAAGCTGGGACTGCCACTTGGGCTGCCTTCAAGTGGACCTAGATGTTGGCAGTCTGGCCCCAGCTACAGGAGAAGTTGAAGGAGCACTGGGTGTCCTTAGGGATGAGCAGGGAGCAGGGCGGGTCCTGTCTGGAGCCACTGTGTCCATGGTTTGTGTCCCCCAGAGTCCCCTGCTTTGGATTCATGCTGATTCCCAGAGCGATTTCCCTGGCTGTTCGCCCTTGGTTCCCGGGCCCCGTTTCCCTCTGTGCCCCTAAGGCTGAGAGGGGCCAGGCTATTTTTCGAGGGCTGCCCAGCCAAGGGTTAAAGCTTGGTTCCCAGCAGCTTCTGCCACCTGGCAGGGCCTGGAGCCAGCCAGCCTCGAACTCTTTACTCCCTCCCTGAGCCTGTGGCACGAAAGGCGCTCTCTGGCTCCACACTGACCTCCCGTAGACTGCTAGGCTGCCTGGGGATTTGATGTGACATTCCATAGGCATTCCGCATTCTGCCACCTTCCAAAACACCCTGCCCGTCCACGGCACGGAAAGCAGCATAGGGAGCCTGGTGGTGCCCGCGAGATAGTGCCTTCTCTTTAGCACAGTGCCCAGAGGCGTGACGCCCAGGCGTGGCTGAGAAAGGAGCCCTATGATCCCAACATCTTAGTCACCTCCACGGCACACTTTTTCCTGTTTTTCATTTCCAGTTTAGCAAAGGCACCCTGTGGAATTAAAGACCAGCACCGAAGATAGGTTTATTAAGGAACTGTGTAAGTTAGGCAAGAGCAGGTGCCCCAAGAATGATAGCACCAAAAGCAGCAGTTCCCAATCTGGGCCTCACACCGAAACCCCTGAGATCACTGAAACCCTGCGGCCTGGGCCCCACCGTCAGAGATTGGGCAGTAGCTGGTTCTGGCTGAGGCCTCAGGGTTTCTAAAAGCTGTCCGGGTGATTTTACTGTGCAGCCCACGGAGAGAACCAGTATCTTAGAGTCAGTCTCTTTTGTGGCCAACAGAAAACACAGAGTTGCATTCTGGGCCTCATGTCTCCTTTCTTTTTACACATTCTTTCTCTTTCACTTCCAATTTATATCACTTTTGCCACATTTTATCAATCTTTGCAAGCCGCTTAAAATTCTTTCTAAAACAAGGCGAAATAGACAACATTCGCTATATTAAAAAGCAGTTTATAAAGTGTATTCACAAGCAAGTTAGTATCCCTGTTAATTAAAAGGGAAACTGAGGCTCAGACCTCGAGACCTCACAGAAGTCAGGCAGGTCTGCAAAGTGAGGCTCAGCGGTGTCGGCAGCAAAGCCATCTGTGGGTGACTGGTCCTCATGTGAAAGTCTAGTCCACCGGCCAAATTTACACCGAATGCAGAGGTCAGACCACCGTGACCCGGTGGCCCAGAACACCCTGTGCTTGGCATAGCAAGGGCAGTGGGATACAGTCACTGCTGTGGTCAAGACGTCAACAGCCACCATGTACTGACTGCCAAGTACACGCCGATCAGACCGATGTGGAAGATCTCATTTTATCCTCAAAAGCACCCTTGATGAAAAATATTATTAAATTGTACTAAATTTTGTAACCTGGGCATAGCAATCCCATTTGGCTGGGTTGTTATGAATAAGTGAGATGAATAAATGAGTAAACGAGATAAAATACTCAGCTCATTGGGTCATTTTAGGATTAAACGAGATAAATGTGTAAAGCACTTTAAATGGTGCCTGGCACACAGTGAGTGCTCAGCAATGTCATTATCATTATTATTTAGGAAGGTGAAGGGCAAAGTCACAGAACCCCCCGGGGGCTACCATCGTCATCACCATCATCGCTGTCGTTCTAATTAATTACCCCTCTGCTTTAGGTGTGGTTCAGAGAGGTTAAGTGACATGCCTGAGATGGCCCAGGGCTGGTTGTGTAACCCGGACCCTGCTGACTCCGATCTCCCAGTGTCCTCACTGCCCGGGCTGGACCCCACACTACTAAGGACAGCCTGCCTTGGCCCAGAGCACTCTGCCTATTCCCTGCTGCTGGGCTGGACGCAGGCAGGACCTTAGAGATAGGGACAGGCGGCATGGTGACGCTGCGGCCTTAAGGAGACTAGAATCCTGCGGGGGGCGGGGGGGAGCCGTGGCCTGGGGCAAGCAGAGTGGGGTTCAATTGCTGGTCAGGCCCAGAAACAAGGCAGGGGGCAGTTACCAGGACTGAGGTCCAGGGTCAGATGGCTCAGCAGTCCGTTACACCCGCTGGGCTGCTGCGCTGGGTCTCCTTGCAACAGCCCTCAGCTGGGTCTGCTCTGGTCAGGGCCTGGTCAGGCAACGCTGTGCTGGGAGGTGCAGCCCCTGCAGTGGGGAGGGGACAGATCTCTAGGGCTCTACCGGGCAACGGTCACCTTTGTTGCTCTTCATAAGGAGCAACTTGAACAAAAGCACTTTGAGATCCCAGCGCCTGCCTGTGGGAGAAGTGGGAAGACCCAACCTGTTTAGGAGGGCCGCCCCCTCATCCTCCTGCCCACTGTCCCCCAGCAAATAGGCTGGGGAGAGGAATGACCATGAGAGGCACCTGCTGGAATGGCCACTCCCGTGGTCAGGAGCAGGGGGCGTCATGGAAGGCCAGCTCTGGGCGTCCAGACACCTACGCTCTGTCCTGGTTTGCTATCCATCTTTTGTCTAACCCCACTCTCTTCCCAGCCCATGCCTGGGCCTCAGTTTCACCCTCTGTAAAATGGGAGGGCTGGGCACACTGATCTCCAGAGGCCATCCAGCATCACGCTCTCACTCTCTGGTGACGTCCCCCAGGAGCATGCCACAATAGGGGATTCACTGCGTCATTCAGACAATGCTTCTGGGACCCTGGGCGACATCCAGCCATTTCCCACATTTCTGCCACTTTCCCTTGGTTCGCAGGGGCTTGCTGGTGACCAGCTGCGACCTGCCAGAGATACCAGCCCCATCTGGCCAGCGGCCCCGGGGCAGCCCCTCTCGCTGTTCTTTCCCGTGCTGGGGCAGGTCACGCCTGTTAACAGAGCATTTGTGTGCGGTGGCCGCCATCCAGGGTGAGGCCCCAGCCCTGCCTTTGACCTGCACCTCTGCAGAGCAAGGTCAGGCCTCCTGTGCTTGCACAAATAGAAATTAGGAGGCAATTAGCCCCCCTGCGTGTGTGAATTTCCTTTTGAGGTTTTAGAGGCAGATTTTAGCCAAACACAGCGTCACTAACAATAATAACACTTTCCACTGAGATCCCAGCAGGAGGCCGCTGGCATCAGATTTCCAGGAAGCCGGAGTGCCAGGAGGGGAGAGGCGTGGGAACAGGCCTGGTGGCACCTGCTTTCCCCACACGGCCACCTCCTTGGAACCCCACGCTAGGCTGTGAGGTCACTTGTCAGCAGGGATTGGACGGATTAGGGTCTGGAATCACGTCAGTGGCAGGAGCTCGTCCTTGCTGGCAGCAGGGGTCTGGGGGAAGAAGGCAAAGACAAGGGGCCAAGAGTCCTGGGGTCGAGCCCCAGAGCTCTTCTATGACCTTTGCTTAGTCCCTTCAGCTGTCTGAGCCATGAGTACTAAAAACATGGCCACAGGCCCGCTCTGGCTACCCCCAGCGCTGCAGGGAAGGTGAAATGGGGCGGGCAGGCAAGCTCACATGTTGTGGAGATTGCAAAACCCCATGGCACATCAGCTGTCGCCCGACTCACACAAGAAGTAGAGGAGTGGTTAAGAGTGCACGGTCTCAGGGGTCAGACTGCCTGGGTTCAAATCCTGGCTCCATCACTTACTGGCTATGCAACCTCGAGGAAGTCACAAACCCTCTCTGGGCTTCCATTTCCTCACCTGTGAAATGAGGATAATATTAGTGCCCACCTCAGAGGGCTAGTGGGAGGATTTAAGAGATTAAAATAGGTAAAGTGCTATATCAGTGCCCACGTCTTTGGGAGAGAGAGGAACCAGGGGTTTTGGGAACTCAAGCCTTGGCAGGGCTGACCAAGCGCTCCATGCCAAAGGCAGGGCAGAGGCTGGGAGGAGCAAGGGGCAGCCTTCGGGGCAGGAGGTCCTGGGAGAGGGGAGAAGGCCACCTCACAGTCACAGCAGGCTGACTGGGGCCTGGGGCAGGAGTGGTTGGGGCCAGACACATTTGTCCCCTCTTGTCCCCCAGGGCCCCAGGGAAGCAAAACAGGGATGTGGGACAGCTGAGCCCAGGAGTCAGAGGAGGACGCACATCCTGGTTTACCTCTCCTGACTGTATGGCCTGGACAAGTCCCTTAACCTTTCTGAGCCTTGATTTTTCTCATCTGCAAAATGGGAATGACGAAGTGTGCTTTATAGGTTGTTGTAAAGATTAAACCAAACTGCATTTGTAAAGCTTTTCAAAGTGTCCTGGCACACAGTGAGCTCTTGGGGATGGCTGTTCTGTCTGTCCTCCCCCGGGGGGGGGGGGAGGGGGGCAGGGCAGGGCAGGGTCTGGCTCCAAACTTCACCATTGGCTCTAGTGCCTCCTGCAGGGAGCACGTTGGACATCCATCCAGTCAGTCCCTCGAGGTCACTGAGCCAGGGTCCTACCAGCCTGCCCCTTACTGGCTGTGTGACTTTGGGAAGGTGGGTGAGGCTCTCTGAACCTCGGTTTCCTTACCTGTAAAGTGGGGACAGCCGCAGGCCCGCCTTCTCCAACGTGGTGACAGAGGCTGGCCCTGCAGCGCCCGGGTGACCCGCGCGTGCCCTGCCCGTCCCTCCGCAGGATCGTGCAGATGCTGCTGCCGGTGACCAGCCGCACGCGCGTGCGCCGTAGCGGCATCAGCCCGCTGCACCTGGCGGCCGAGCGCAACAACGACGAGGTGCTGGAGGCGCTGCTGGGCGCGCGCTTCGACGTGAACGCGCCGCTGGCGCCCGAGCGCGCGCGCCTGTACGAGGACCGCCGCACCTCGGCGCTCTACTTCGCCGTGGTCAACAACAACGTGCACGCCACCGAGCTGCTGCTGCTGGCCGGCGCCGACCCCAACCGCGACCTCATCAGCCCGCTGCTCGTGGCCATCCGCCAGGGCTGCCTGCGCACCATGCAGCTGCTGCTGGACCACGGCGCCGACATCGACGCCTACATCGCCACGCACCCCACCGCCTTCCCCGCCACCATCATGTTCGCCATGAAGTACCTGTCGCTGCTCAAGTTCCTCCTGGACCTCGGCTGCGACGGCGAGCCCTGCTTCTCGTGCCTCTACGGCAACGGCCCGCACCCGCCCGCCCCGCCGCGCTCCAGCAGGTTCAACGACGCGCCCGCCGGCGACAAGCCGCCCGGCGTGGTCCAGGTGAGCCGCGGGGAGCGCGCCTCGGGGTGGTTCGCCTCTTCGGAAGCAGCGTCGACTGGGGGTTGACACGCTTTGGCGGGAGTGTGGACAGCTTTGGAGGCAGCGGAGCATGGTGGTTAGCGTGCTTCGGAGGCAGCGTGGGTGAGTGGGCAATGCGCTGGGCAAGGCGACTCCTAGTCACTAGCGCGCTTTGGAGGCAGCCGAGCCTGGGACTAGCACACTTCACAGGCCGAAGGTCTTAATGCTGCATATGTTAACTCCTTATTTTGATCCACCGTGTTAAGGAATTTAAGGAACCAACAGTGGAGCAGGATTGGTGGGGAACTCTGCAAAACTGAGGGCTCACCACCTCCAGCAAACCTACACCTGGAATGTAATGTTAAGTGAGTGGGACCTCAGAGGGGGCCACGAGAGCAGGCCAGTGTATGGTCAGGTGAGATGCAGACAGCTAGAGACCCGGAGGCTGTTATTGCTTTAAAAGTCAAAACTTAAAATGAAAATAAAGTTAGAAACATCATTTACGAGCTACCTACTGTGTGCAAAAATGTTTATGCTCATATTACCTTAATTCTCATTTGAAAAACTCCCACTGGAGTTAGTTTTGTATGCCCATTTCATAGACAAGGAAGTTGGGGCTCACAGGAGTGATGTGACTTGTGCAAGTCGCCCATCTTCCACGCGGGCAGCAGAGGCCTGTGTTGGGAGGGGCCCTGTGTTGAGGGGGGTGGATTTGCAGGAGAGGATCCTAGTTTGGGCGTGCCCAGTGTCGGCGCTTGGAAACGTCCCCTGCCCTACCTGGCCTCAGGTCCCCCACTGCGGGGTGAGCTCGCCAAGGGGGTGCCCTTGGTCCCGGGCGCACCGGCATGGGCCTGCCATCTCTTTCAGTTCTGTGAGTTCCTGTCCGCCCCGGAGGTGAGCCGCTGGGCGGGGCCCATCATCGACGTCCTCCTGGACTACGTGGGCAACGTGCAGCTCTGCTCGAGGCTGAAGGAGCACATCGACAGCTACGAGGACTGGGCCGTCATAAAGGAGAAGGCAGGTAGGGCCAGCTGCTGCTGCTGCTGCTGACGGGTGGACCCTGCCTGGCTCAGAGGCACAGGCCTCAGGGCATGTGACTGTTACTGACACCGTGAGCACCTACTCTGTGCTGTGTGTATGTGACTCCTCCGATTATTTGAGGAAACTGTCGGAGAGAGAATGCCACCTGGGCCGGAGTCACTGCTAGTTAGTGGCAGAGCTGGGATTCACACCCACATCTGGCTAGCCCCAGGGTCTCCACTCAGTCTTTCCACAGTGTCGTGAAGAGTTCCGGTCCCTGAGGGCAGGGAGGAGGATGTTGCCCCTGGTTTGGGGCCCCAGAGAGGGAGCATGGAGGGGTAGAGGAGAGAATGGTGGTCCAGGGCATCTCAAACTGTCAAAGCACCTGGGCGTCTTGTTAAAAACATGGCTTCTCTGATGGAGCAAGTCTGGGGCAGGGCCTAAGAGTCTGCATGTCCACAGCTCCCAGGTGGCGCCGATGCTGCTGGTCCACAGACCACCCTGGTCTGGGAGACGGGCCCCCTGAGCTCTGGAGCCAGCCTTGCTGGGGCCTTGCTTGCGCAGGGACCGTCGACAGGGACCCTCCCCATCGGAGCAGAGGTGGCTGGGCAGGCTCGTTGTCCAGCCCCTTCCAGCTCCACCTGCCTGAGGTGTCTGCCAGCGGCAGTACCTGGCACAGTGAGGTGGGCTTTGGCCACTGTCCCTCTGATGTGTGCGGTGTAGATGGGGCCGCCTGCCTAAGTCAGGCCTAGAAGGCCGGAATCCCTGTTAGGCATTATGGAGCTCACCTGCGCAGGTGAAATGTCAGCCGCAGTTGAACTGGATGCCGCAGGTGACAGAAAGGGTTGTCTGTACAGAGGGTTCCAGCTACCCCAGGGCTTTCTGTGGCTCTGACGGGGATGGCCCCCATCTGGCCAAGTGTCTGTCCATTGAGTAGCACAGAGGCTGGCCTGCAGCAGGTGACTGTCATTCCACTTCTGCTCCCGTCCCCAGGTGAGACTGCTGCCTCGGTACCCCTCACCCTCTGTGCCCCAACTTCGACTCACCAAGCTCCTCCTCGATCCCCATGCCCTTTGAACCCAAACCTGCTGTAGGGTTTTTCATTCTCACGGATGCCTGGACAGCACTTGAACTGAGGCCTCTGGCAAAGTTACTGGAGTGGCGACAGAGGGAGGGAGACATGGACTTGCCAACTCACACGGGGTGGGGGGGGAGGGTGCAGCTCTGGATGCACAGTAAACCAATTGGTTGCTGTCACCGCGATCCTTGGCCACTAGAGGGTGGAGCGGTCCATGTCCCCTTCTCCTGCAGAGACCTTTAGCATGCGGCAAACATTTGTCAATGGGTGGAACAGATCATTCTTAACCAATGCCTATTTTGGCTACTTCAAAGCCCACCTTCCGCCCTCGGAACACTCTCCAGGCGCTTGTTCATGTAATCGTGCGATATTGATGCCATTATTCTGGGAAGAAGGGCAGACAGAGGCTCAGAGAGGTGGCACTCAGAGCCTGCAGGCTGGCCAGTCACCCTTCACGCCTTGCCAAGGGTCTCTCCAGGGACTGGTGCCTGCCCATGGCTCCGCGTCCTCTGCCTCCCAGGAGCCCTGTGCTGAGCTCCCAGAGGGGAGGCCGGTCCTGAGTGGGCTCCGAGGCAGTGGACATGTCAGAAACTCACCAGGCTGCAGCTGCCTGCCCACTCCCCCCCCCACCCCACCCCTAGCCGCCCCTCTACACTCCCTACTCACCTGTTCTTCCCCAGGCCTGCTGTGGCTTCCTTGGCTTGGCATTTGATGTTTCCCCTGCTTGGAATGCCCTTGCCTGCCTTCCTCACCTGGCGAATTCCTGCCCACTCCTCAGGACCCCACTCAGAGGGCACCACCTGGTGTGTAGCCCTTGCCCAAGTGCCTGGGGGGCACCTCTGTGCCCCAGTGCAAGGACAGGGGTAGGTGCAGTCCAGGGGCTCAGCCTGTACTTGTTGAATGGATGAATGAATGAGTGGATCCATGAATGAATGACATTCTGTGATTCAACGAACTCCTTCCCTGTGCCGGACTCTGTGCCCAGGGTTGAAATAAGTGACCCTATTCCTACATGCATCAGTCCCTGCTCCTCCCTTTCCCCACCCCCACCCCAGCTGAGAACACTCCACTGTGTGACTCCTGGGGGAGGCAGCCAGGAGGGATTATGGGACCCGTCTGGGACCCGCTCTGACCCGTCACTATGACCTGTCACTATGGCCGTGTTTGGGGCCCAGGTTGCATATGAAGAGGAGGGAGCATGAGATGAAGAGACCCCGGGCAAGGTATGAAGGGTGACAAACAGGAAGGTGCCCTGCCAGGTCCCTTTAGCTGACAGGACCAGGTTCCCAGCAGCAGGCACCTCCTCTCTTACCCAGCCGTGTCAGCTGGGCACCTCCCATTAGGACGGAGATCACGGATGCACAAGCTTTGCCCATTGCAAACGACAAATCAGCATCTCTCTTTCCCTCCTTTTTCCAGAACCTCCAAGACCTCTGGCTCACCTTTGCCGGCTGCGAGTTCGAAAGGCCATTGGGAAATACCGTATAAAACTCCTAGACACGTTGCCCCTCCCGGGCAGACTGATCAGATACCTGAAATATGAGAACACCCAGTAACCGGGGCTGCAGGGAGAGAGGAGTGACCCCTCAGACTGTTTTTACTAAGTCTCAGGACGGTAGTGTCCCCAAACCTAAAGGGACCTGGTGACAAGACGAGGCTGTGGCAGCTGCCGGGATCTCACTGGGTCTCAGGGCCAGCGCTTTGGCCAGAGCAGAGAACAGAATGTGTCAAGCAGAAGAATCACTTGTTTTCAAACTGATGCGTAGATCCCAGACCTTCAGTGCCGCTGGGAATGGCAGAGACCTCCGTTCCTGGGGCCGGGGAGGGGCCAGGGCAGAACTTGAGGTGGTCTGGGAAAGGTGGGGGCCAGCGGGGACCTCCCCTGTCCCTGGCCTCAGAGCATTCCCCGAGCACTCCCCCTTGCTCTGTGAAACTGTCCCCCTGACTTCTGCTCTTTCCCTCCAAAGATGAAGAGGAGGATGTGGCCCAGGGCCAGGGGAGGGAGACCCTGGGGGCTTCGTTAACTACAATAAACGTCACACACGTGTCATCCTGCCCGGCCAAGTCCCTCTCACCAGACTCCCAGAGGCCTGAGGTGCTCAGCGCTGCCCCTGGCAATAGTGGGGGTGGGGTGGGCTGGGGGGGGAGACAGGGCGCAGGGTTCCCGGAACATGTCACTTTGTGTAGGTTTCTGAACGACCCAAGAGGGAGTGTCATTCCTTCACCAGGAGAGACCTGATGACCCAGTGGGCTTTCCTCTCCTGGTTTAATCACCATGGAAACAGGGGCTTCATCACAAACAGGTGCTCGGTGCCACAAGTCTCCCAGCACCCGGGACTGTCTTATACACTCGTCCCTGCCACTCTCTTTTCACACCATCCTCGCCCCTGTTGTGCTATCAAAGTTGGCATGCTAGGGGGGAAATGTAAATACCGCTGTGGGCAGCCGTGCTGGCGTCGTGGCTGTGGTCAGCCCTTGCAAAGGCACCCACCCTGCGCGGGATGCCCTGGGCCTCATGTGGCCCCGTGGGCTGAGCAGGGGAGAGCTGAGACCCGCCACTGCCGTGGGATTCTCTCGAGGTCTCTCCGGGTCCGGTGGGCTGAGACCTAGCATGCCCTGTTTCGGTGGGAGCTGCGCCGGCTCTCCAGCCTCCTCCTTGCAAGCGTGGTCGGGAGCCGCTGGGGCCCGCGTGGCCCTGCCAGGGCACCAGAGCAGCACCCCTGGCCCAGAGCCCGCCCCAGGCCCGGCGCCAGCGTCCGGCGGAGACTTGAGGTCAAAGGTGGTCTCTGGCTTTTGGACAGTGAGCAGCCGGTTGGGTGGGAGGAGCCCTAGTTCCGGGCCTGGCTCTGCCATTGCTTACTCCTCCGGGGCCTCAGTTTCCTCATCTGTACGGTGAGACCTGGTGGCCCCGGTGACCTTGCCCGCTCTGACACACTGGGTTTCTGTGGAATCAGTAAATCCCAGTGTCCGTGTGAAGAGGAAAAATCTTCCACGCAGCACCCTCCAGCCACAGGTCAGAGGGGGCTCGGCCATGTCTAGCCCAGTTCTTCACCATACAGATGAGAAACCGGCCCAGAGAGGGGAAAGGACTTGCCTGGGCACACACAGCAGGCTTGCTGGGTGTCCCTAGGATTCTGGCTCAACAGCACTTGGCCGTGCTCCCACGCTGCCTTGCTGTAGATCCCACAGAGCCTGCGGGGGCCCTAAAGAAATCCCCAAGGAAACCTGCATCCCCTCCCCTGCTCCTGGGGTCGCTCAACCCCCAGGGCCCAGGGGAAGCCGCCAGGTCCAGCTCACGGGGAAGACCCTGACAGAGGAATGCCTTTGCTGAGCTGGCAGCCAGGGGAGAGCATTTTAATCTCAGGTGACTGCTGACCAAAAGTGACCAGAAGGGTAGGATGGGATAAGGCAGACAGGGCCAGTTTGTGAGCTGTTCGGGGCGCTTGTGGGCTGGGAGCAGATATGAGGCAAACCCTTAAACTGTGGCATTTCGCAGGCCACCGTACCTCCCAGAGAGTTCTAACAGGCAGCAGCTGCAAACCTCTTCCCTGGCCTGGGCAGGGTGGGGTGCTGGTCTGAGGGAGCTGGGTGGAGGTGTAGGGGTGGGGGCTCGGCCACTGCATTCAGCATCATCACCACTTGCAGGGCGCTGGGCCCCTGGCCTGGGATGCACTTAGAATATTTGGGTCCTTAGAATATTGATGTGTTTACGTCCATACCGGGTGGCCAGTCGGTCATAGCACTGGGCAGGGCCCCTTCCCACCAAGTGCTACTCGCAGCTGTGGACTTCTTAGGTCCTGTCCCCACCTCCCGCTGCAGCCCAGCAGCTAACGGGTTAATGCCCGGCCTGGGCCCTGCTCCAGTGGGCCAGTTCTGCCTGGTCCGTGCTCAGGTTGTGCTGTTTGTTGCATGTTTTGACCATCACTCCCGTGGAGAGGACTTAGGCATCTCCCTCCACAGAAGCCACCCTCCCCCACACCCCGTGGGAGGGTCTCCAGCCTTGGAGAAGCCTCCCGGCATCACAGAACACTGCAGCCCTGAGGTCCCGCAGTCTCACCTTCTCGCAGGCGAGAGCACACTTGACCCAGCGGTGACAGCTGTGGGTGTGGCTCGGTGGGGAGGTCCCGGCCTGCTCTGGTTAGGGGAGTATCTGCTGCTGTTACTGCGGCTGCTTTTTGCATTTTTTTTTAATGCCAAAGCTTTCCTAGATGTTTTTCCCCCAACTCGCTGCCACGTGGGGGAATCATGGTGCCCTGGGCCTCCATTGGGTCTTGTCCTAGTAAAGGTATCTACTTCCTGGCTGTGGAATGAGTGCATCTGCAGGCACACCCTGGGAAGGTTGAGTGGAGCCGGGCAGTGGGTGGGGACGGCAGGTCTCGGCAGAGGGGCCCTCGGAGGGTGGCCCAGGTAGCACCCCAAGAGAACGTGTCTCCCAAAGCTTGGCTCTTTCTTTAGCGGGTGTGGTTGGCTGGATGCTCAGGCACCTGTTCCCATGGACAGCACAGTCCGTAAACATTAAAGTATCATCGTGGCAGGGCCCACAGACAGTACCAGAACTCTAGGAGGCCACCTGGTTGGTGCTTTCGAGCGTCCATGTGGTACAGTGTGCCAGGCACTCACGTGGGACTCACAACAACCTACGCAGCAGGTCTATTACCAATCACACAGTTCAGATGAGGAAATTTCAGCACAGAGAGGTTAAGTAACTTGCCCAAGATCACACAGATGATGGGCGGCAGGGTAAGGATGTGAGCTTTGAGCCTCCTGCTATACTGTTCTGTGGCTCTGCAGTCTTCTGAGGCCAGCGGACAGAAACCACCAGAAACCCCCTGACTTCCCAGAGAGTGGGCTGCCCCTGCAGTGGACGACCTGCTCCGGGGGGATCTGCGAGTAAAACAAGGTGGGGTAGGAAGGGCCCTTGGCAGCCACTAATCCTAGAGCCTATGCTAGTCAGGAAGGATCAGAGCCATGTCTGGGCCCTGAAGGAGGGACCTGGTGACCCGTCGACGCTCGCCTGGGTGCAGAAGAGGGAGGTGCATCTGTTTGCTGTCCCAGTCTATAATAGTCCCCCATTTTACAGAGGAGGAGACTGAGGTGCAGAGGGGAGATTAACTTGTCCCACATCACGCTGCTGGTTGGAACGCCAGAGTCTCCAGCCAGGGCTTCCCCCTGCACCAGTCTTCGTTGCGGGAACTGTGTTTTGATAAAATGTTTTGATAAAATGCCCTTTGTCAGCTGAAGAGCCCCGTCCCCAGCAGCAGAGCAAACCCGGCTGGCATGCAAGTAGAGGCCCCTCCGGTGGCTTTGCCAGGTGGGCACTGGCAGGACAGAACCTAGGGCCAGTGCCCGCCACCTGTGCCCACCTCTGCATGGGCACAGGCGGAAGCCTCATCATTCCCTTGCAGGGGGAAGGGGCGTGTGGCAGACCTGCCCGAGGAGAGGGCCGTCCGCAGGTAACCGGGAATCTGAATTAGCCAGGGAGTATTGCTTTGTGTGGGGTTTTAAAATATTATTTGTATCCATTTATTTATTTTTGTCTGGGGTCTGGAGACATAGAACCAAAGACTATGCTTAAGAGAGGAACAATTTGGTCAGGACACCTGTTTTGTCTTTGGAGTCCGAACTCCTGCTTGGCCTGATTTCCCCCTGGCCGGAGGTGGCGTGCCCACCGTGGCACGGGTCTGCTCTGAGGCTGCAAGCAGAGCTGAGGGCCCCACAGCAAGGCCTGTCCTCGCCCCGCCACCCTGCAGCTGGGCGAGGCGGCCCTGAGATGAGGGTCCAGCCCCACATCACCCCACCTCCCCTGGCTCCAGCTCCCAGTCTCCTGAGCAGTTTGGAGCCCCTGGGGGCCTAGGCCAGAGCGTCCTTCCCCGGGGGCTCCCCTGCCCTCTCCCCCGCCCACCCTCCTGCCTCTCAATGGAGCCCTCGGCCCCCAGCGCTCCTTCCCAGACACCTCAGCGGCTCCGGTCACTCCTGGCCTCCCCCAGACCAGCCACCGCCAGGGGCCGCCCTCAGCCTGCCACAGCCAGCGCCACCTTAGGCCCAGGGACCATTCGACCTCATGACAGCCAAGATGTGGAAACTGTAAACGGAATGTCTTTATTCATGTAACCTTCTTAATATTTACAAAGAACAGAAAGAACAACTGAGATTGGCTCGCACCGTGGGTGGCAGATGAACAGGTGTGTAACTGGCTTCTGGGGTGGCAGGCAGGCAGGGCCCCAGTCCCCCTGCCCGTGGTCTGCGCAGGGACAGCAGGCGAGCTGCTGGGCCTGGCCCGGTTGGAGGGGGCCCGCCCAGCCCAGCCCCACAAGGCTGCAAGGGTGAGGGGCCCCGGCCCCAGTCCTGCCCGCCTCCCCACACACAAAGGGACAGGCGTTGGGAATGCCCAGGAAGCCAGCCCCTCCCTACGGGAGAGCGCCTGGAGCCCCCGACACTCCTGCAGGCTGGAGGTGGGGCCGAGGCCCCCGGGCCCTGCTAGCCGAAGACGTTGAAGATGGGCGGGGCCATGGCCGGCTTGGTGGGGATGGGCTTCAGCACCACGGGCCTGCACACCTGCCCCAGGCCGTCCACATCCTTGCAGAAGTGGGCCAGCTCCCCAGGGAAGGCTGGGCTTTTCCTCCACAGGCCCAGGCCGGGGATGGGGCTCTGAGGCAGGGCCCCCGGAAGGCCCGGGTAGATGGGCTGTCCATGGTACTGCAAGGGGCAGCAGCTCCAGGCACTGCCACGGCCCACCAGGGACACGCCAGGCATCTTGAGCGGCTCCTTTTCAGCCAGTGCCCTGGGGGACATGGGCACCAGGGCAGCCTCGGGCCCCAAGGGCTCCAAGCCCTTGCAATTTTTCTTTCCCTCATAGGGAGGTCCCTCCCTGGGGCCCAGTCCCCCCTCCGGCCCCACGGGGTAGCTGTGGGTGGGCCTCGGCTCTTCCCAGAAGGAAGCGGGCAGCTGTCTTTTCCTCATGGGCACCTGGCCAGGCCTGGCGGCTTCTGGACTCTGCCCCTGCAGGACCTGCTCCTTAGAGAGACATTCCTCGCTGTAGGGATTCCCCAGGGCCTTCTCCTTGCAGCCCCCACCCCCGCCGGGGCCGGACTCGGGGCCCGGATCGAGCAGCAGCCTCCCGGGCCGGTCCTCGGGCCCTCTCTTCAGGTGGGGCTCGGCCGCTCTGCCGGGCAGGCCCCGCGGGAGCCGGGAGTACTTCTGGGAGAAGCGCTTGAGCTGCTTCTGCAGGTACTTGCGGTGGTCCACGGAGCGGCGGCAGGGCGCGGACTTGTCCAGGGCTGCCTTGATGTCGCTGGACGCCAGGTTCACGAAGTTCAGCAGCATCTTCACATCACTGTCGGATGCCATCACCAGGGGGCCACTGCACGGGGCTGTCCATGAAGAGGGCGGGTTCTGCTGGGGGCCGACGGCTCCGGGGAAGGGCACCGAGCTGACCTGGGGGCGCAACGGGCCGTTGGAATCTCTCCGGGCAGCCACACCCAGCCTCCCCAAAGGCCACACCACCTGGCTGCAAACAGTGTCCCCAACCCCAGCAGCCCTCAGCCCCGGACACAGCCCTAGGTGGTGGGACACCTGTGCAGGTCGCCGAGCGTTTCCTGAGTATCTGCGACGGAACAGGCACCAACAGAGCCTCATCCGGCGCCCTTGGCCCTGTTGCCCTCTCCTTGCAGCTGGGGCTCAGAGAGGTGAAGCAACTTGCCCACGGGGACCCAGCCACGAGCGGCATGGCAGGGGCTGCAGCACGAGCCCCCGTGCTCCCAGCCCGCCGTGCGTCCCGCACACCACGCTCCCAACGTGCACAGCTCGCCAGCGAGGTTTTCATTTTCTGAGCCGAGGCAACCGCTCCACTTTAAAGCAAGGCCAAGCCCCCTTCCTTCCTGGCGGTGGCCTCCCCC